>JAFJMP010000044.1:0-205824 GCA_029692085.1 Gymnothorax javanicus | reverse complement strand
AATCCAAAATATCAAAAGATTCAGAACCCGGAAAATCTCCACATAAGCGGCAATGCAAAAACAAACATTGAATGCTGTGCCCGTCGGTCCCTCAGGCGGCACTGCATTTAAACCGAATCTTCTGTAAAGGATATGACCATGTGGACTCAGGAACACTTTAAAAACCTGTCAGTACCTTTTGTGCTCACCCCAAATTGAAAATGTAACTCAACCACAAAAAACCCAATATCAAAAACCCCAAATTGATTTTGGGTTTCTCTGGTGGATTCTAAACCCCATGGGGTTGGTTTATCAATGCTAAAAAAATTATTTTAATTTGGGGGTTTGGGGGTTTAAAAAATTCCCCTAAGGGGGGCTCCCCCTTTTGGGCCGAGTTAAACAGATCACAATGGAAACAAATAAAATCTCCGGGTGCGAAAAGAGCAAGAACGCGGTATGTGGAAAATCTTGCTGATCAATATTGCTGAATGTCTGTTGAGGACACGTTTAGCAAAGTTATGCTCCTGAGCACTGGTGATGTGCACTGAGGACAGAAGTTGAGGACTAGACTCAGGTGCGAAAGACCAGGCTTGGTTGTAAACCCCATTCGATAAATAGGGACATTATTAGCAAAAAGCGAATAAAAACAGAATACAATGATTTATAAAATCTTTTAGAGCCTATATGCAACTGAGTACCTGACAAGACAAGATATTCAATGTTCAAACTGATAAACTTCATTGTTTTTTTTTTTGGAAATATTCACTCATTTTGATTTGATGCCTCGTAGCATTCTAAAAAAGCTGGGACAGGGGCAGAAAAAAGACTGGGAAAGTTGAAGAATGCTCAAAAAACACCTGATTGGAACATTCCACAGGTGAATAGGTTAATTGGAAACAGGTGAGTGTCATGATTAGGTATAAAAGGCATCCCGAAGGCTCAGTCTTCTTCACAAGCAAGGATGGGGTGAGATTCACCACTTTGTGAACAACTGCGTGAGCAAAATAGTCCAACAGTTTAAGAACAAGTTCTCAACATGCACTTGCAAGGAATTTAGGGATTTCATCATCTACAATCCATAATATCATCAAAGATTCAGAGAATCCGGAGAAATCTCTACACATAGCGGCAATGCTAAAAACAAACATTGAATGCTGGCCCGTCGGTCCTCAAATGGCACTGCATTTAAAACCGACATCATTCTGTAAAGGATATGACCATGTGGACTCAGGAACACTTTGGAAAACCACTGTCAGTGAACACAGTTTGTCAGCTACATCTACAATTTAAGTGTAAAACTCAACCATGCAAAGCAAAAAGCCATATATCAACAACACTCAGAAACGCCTCAGCTTCTCTGTTTCGCCAAGCTCGTCTGGAGATGGACTGGACGCAAAAGTGGAAAAGTGTGCTGTGGTCTGACGAGTCCACATTTCAAATTTTTTGGAAATCATGGATGTTGTGTCCTTCGGCTAAAGAGGAAAAGGACCATCAGATTGTTATCAGCGCAAAGTTCAAAAGCCAGCATCTGTTGTAGTGCAGGGGATGTGTTAGTGCCCATGGCATGAGTAACTTGCACATCTGTGAAGGCACCATTGATGCTGAAAAGTTACAAACAGGTTTTTGGAGCAACATATGCTGCCATCCAAGCGACATGTTTTCAGGGGCGTCCTGCTTATTTCAGCAAAGACAATGCCAAGCCACATTCTGCATGTGTTACAACAAGCGTAACCATTAGTAAAAAGTGTGGGTAATAGACTGGCCTGCCTGCAGTCCAGACCTGTCTCCCACTGAAAATGTGTGGCGCATTATGAAGTGCAAAATACAACAATGGAGACCCGGACTGTTGAGCAACTGAAGTCGTACATTAAGCAAGAATGGGAAAGAATTCCGCCTACAAAGCTTCTACAATTAGTGTCCTCAGTTCCCAAACGCTTATAGAGTGTTGTTAAAAGGAAAGGTGATGCTACACAGTGGTAAACATGCCCCTGTCCCAGCTTTTTTGGAACATTTTGAAGGCATCAAATTCAAAATGAGTGAATATTTCCAAGTCAAGTCAAGTTTATTTACAAAGCACATTTAAAACAACAAATGTTGAACCAAAGTACTGTACAATGATAATTGGCAATGAATGAAATGGTGAAACTAAAACATCTATAAAATCAATAAATCTGTAAAACAAAATCACCATCAATAAAAGAATGTTCATATAAAAGCAAACAGAAGTAAATAATAAATAAAGACAACATGAAGTGCACACAATTAAAAGCAACAGTTAAAAGACAAAGCATAAAAGCAAAATGGAAAACTGCACAATAAAAAACTTGACATGACAAAACCAAAAAGAACAGGGGGGATTAAAAAAGTTTTCAAATGTGATTTAAAAATGGCAATAGAAGGTGAAGACCTGATTTCCCAGGGTAGTGCATTCCACAGTTTAGGATCTGCAACTGAAAAGGTCACCTTTGGTTTTAGATTAGACGAGAACTGGACAAGAAGCAATTTATTGGAAGATCTTGGGAACCGTGCAGTGGAATAGGGGTGAGACGAGGTCTGATATGTACTCTGGAGCCAAACCATGGAGCTTTAAAACAAATAATAAAACTTTGAAATCCACTTGAAATTTAACTGGTAGCCAGTGTTGGGCTGCCAAAACAGGTGAGATATGGTCCTCTTTTCTGACCCAGTCAAAAAGCCGAACTAAGTGACATTCTGAACCAACTGAAGTCAGGAGAGGCAAGACCGTGAGACACCCAAGTACAGAGAATTACAGTAATCCAAATGAAATGTAATTAGAGAATGGATAACAGTCTCCAGGTCTGATTGGGAGAGTAGAGGTTTTAGTTTGGAAATACATCGGAGTTGAATAAAGCTACTCTTAACTACTACACTAATTTGGCTCTCAAAAACTGATTGGAAAATCAAAGAGGACACCAAGATTTTTAAATTAAAAGAGTGCGTGTTGACAGAGGGGGTAACAAGTTTTTTTTTGTGATTTCCGTCGAACCATGCAGGCCAAAAATAATAACATCCGTTTTCCTCGCTTTTAATTGGAGAAAAATTGTTGTTCATCAATTTTTTTTACATCATTTAAACAATTAACCAAGGGCTGCAAGCAGGAGGTATGATCAGGTCTCAGAGACTAGTACAGCTGACAATGGTATGAAACCTTGTGTTTCTGAAAAACAGAGCCCAGCGAGAGCATATAAAGGAAAAAACAAGAGGGGGTCTATAATGGACCCTTGAGGTACACCAAGGTCATCCATGAACAAAAGGTTGCAAGTGACATTCCCTTGAAACCTGCTTTTCTGCATCACGAAGTACTACAGCGGCTGTAGTACTTCCTGTGCAGAAAAACAGGTTTCATCAAAATGTCACTTTGCACTTTGTTATTCATGGGGTGTGTGATTGCAGCTAAGGATGAGGACAGATTTCCTATCTACACAGAAAACAACCGGTCCTTAAGTATGATGCAAACCAATCATGGGCAGTGCCTGAATACCAACACCAAATTTAAGACAGTCCAACAGAATGCCATTGTCATTTGTATGAAAGGCTGCGGAGAGGTCCAGTAATACTAGCACAACACAGGACCCTGAATCATGAGATAGTAACAGATCATTAGTCACTTCTAAAAGTGCTGAATCTGTACTGTGTAAGACCTAAAACCAGATTGAAACGGTCAGCAGGGGCATTTTTAGGATTGAGTAAGGATCAGGGCTGAGCCCAGAACATCAGAGGCTAGGTTGTGTGTCTATTTTTTTGGGGCCTATTTTAACGTAATGCACACGCTGAAATCTGTTTTTGTCCTTTTTAAATGTCTTTGTCTTTTAACTCTCTTCTCTCTTTCTCCAACACCTGTTAGACTATCGTTTTTTATCTCAAGATCTCAAAAAAAAATTATCCCGTTTTTCGGAAAAACGGAAGAAAGGAAAATATGTAATTTTAAAAGGAAAGTACTATAAATGTAATGATGCAAGCAATGCTTGCACTAATAAATACTTCAAACAAATAAAATAATGGATATACTATATTATAATAAGCTTTGCATTGCTTTAAGCAACTTCAATCTATCTTTTTCAAAAAAAGAGTTCATTTCAGTATTAGTAACGTTTGCAGCCTGATGTTTTCCTAATGTTTAATGTGGGCTTCAAATCCATAAGTGGTCTTTTGCAGGTACGTTTCCAACTGACAGCATGTTGCAATGACATAGAGAAAAAAAACTGAACCATGCGCTCTCTATTCTTGGTGCATTCTGCCAATGTTTATCCATAAATATCAGTAAAACTACGGTTTTAGTGAAATTAAAAAACGTATTTCTGCACGGGTCTGCATGGTTTTTCACAGCCAACAGCGCAGCAGGAACTAACCATTTTGACATGTAAATCATTCTCATCCAATTGGTTCGCACTACATGCTTTGTTTTGCCATGATGATAAAGACGACTTAACAGGAGAAAAGGGCTTTGTTGGCGTCAAGTTTTTTCTCTACGTTGTTAGTATGTCGATAGAATTTGGCTTAGGCAACAAATCACCTGGTGCACAGAAGTTTCAATGGTTTTGGCGATTTACGCCGGTGTCAGCTTCAACTTCCTTCACTGTTTAGGAGGGGGGGTGTCATGAGAGCGACGTAGGGGTGGTCCCAGCATTCGCTGACCCCCCACCCAAGGAGTATCAAAGAAGGAGAAGACACGACAAATGGCTCCAAATGAAACTATGGGTATTGCACATGCAGTAAAAAATCTGCTCTGCTCTTGCAAAACATTCTGTAGATGGCGCGCTATCTAGCAACACGGAGGTGATTGTTCGCTTCACTGACGCGTCCATAATCAACCTTATTGGTGGGAATATATTTCAAGCAATAACTGCAGATGTGAGGAACGCGATCATTTCATTAAATTAATCTAGACTTACTTATTGTGAGAGAGAGGATTTTGCTTTTTGATAAGCACCTGAACGAACCCCATGCCTTTTTTTACTAGTGCCGTCTGCTGAACCCTCCAACATCGCAGCTCCATTTACACCGGCGACATGTCCTATACCCCAGAGTTTCACTGGAGCCATTTGTCGTGTCTTCCTCTTTTATACTCCTTGCCCCCACCCCGAATATTCTCCCCAGATAAATGTTCCTCTTACTCCAGCCTCACGGAAGATACCAACACCATGGGGAAAGGGGGTGTTTCGATTGATTTGGTATGAGCTCCTACCAGTCACGAGATTGCATATTATTGCATTACGGTGAGCGAGCTATGTTTGAGGCTAGGGAAAAAAAACATTAAGGCTCGAGCCCTGGAAGCCCGGGGCTGGCGTGACGACCTTGCTTGTCAGTGATTTTATGTTGATTAGGATGTGAAGAAAAGCTGGAAAAAGACGACCTTCTCCAAAAAATTTTTGACAGAAATGGCAAGTTTGATATAGGTCTAAAATTTTTTTTTAGAACTGTGTAGTGTCGAGATTAGGGTTTTTTTCAAGAGAGGCTGGACCACAGCTTGTTTGAAACTGAGGAACTGAACCATGCTGCAGACTAGTGTTTATTATAGCTATAATGCTTGGCCCAATAATAGGCAGTAGTTCTTTGAGGAGATATGAAGGCAAGATATCCAGAGTGCAGTTTGTGGGATTCATATTTGAAACAATGTCTCTGAGTTGAGAAAGATAGAGACAGGCTGGAACTGGCTGAGAGAGCAGGATGGGGCAGTTAGTGCAGATGGGCCGCCACTAGAGGGAGAAATCTGAGAAAGTATAAGATGCATCCTGTCTGTGAAAAACTTTTAAAAAGACATTACATCGTGGTTGAAGTTGCATCCATAAAAATTGGGGAAGAGGGATTGGTGAGTTTCCAAAAAAAACTAAAGTTTATCAGTTTGAACATTAAATATCTAGTCTTTGTAGTGTACTCAATAGAATATAGTTTGAAAAGGGTCCAAACTTCATTGGAATTGGGGTTTGTAGATGGCAGGTTAGAGAGCCAGGTAGGAATTTAGCCAGGACACTGGGGGGCCCCTTCTCTTCTCAAAAAGAGTGTCATGGGATGTTTAATGACCAGAGCGAGTCAGGACCTCGGTATAATGTCTCTTCAGCAAGATGGCATCTTCTTCAGCACACTGTCCCCATCGCTGCACTGGGGCATGGAGGACTAATTCAGCAGAAGAAGACTGCTATCCACTGGCTCTCCAATGCGTCATTGTGAAATTCACCTAGGTTGTCTCAAAGACACGCCCTCTGGAGCATTCGAAGCGCTAGGGCTTGGCCTGTCATCCAGGCGACAGGACTGGGCAGCCATTCTCCAGTAGGATTGATGGCAAAAGACATGCCTCATGTTGAACAGCTGGCCCAAGCGGGTGTTCAGATGCTCGGGGGAATCTTTGTGACAACCAAGGTGGGTTTCATAATAACGCCTCTCCAACTTCAACTACAGCTACTACAACTACATAAAATTGTATTACTTACGTAAAGGCGACCTAAAGTGAAAAGTTAGATGAAGGAACCCTGGCGCTTCAAGACTTGGCGCCTAAATAAATTGATGCAAGTAATTTGAGTGCTCCAGTCTGGATCTTTTATTTCTAAAGTGAAAAGTGTCAGCATAAGGGGTTAATGCCAAATTACACAAGAGTTATAGAAATAGCTAATATACTTCTCAATGGAAAAATGAATTTCCTAGTTCATCCTGCACTAGGGTAATGCTTAAGAGCCATTCCATGAGAAAATGGCACTTTTGAAGAAGTTGAGGAGTTGACCACCCTGGAATCAAATGAAGCTTGGCACAGAGGTACATATAGGCGTCTCACGGAAAAAGCCAAATTTTTAGGTCCGTATCTCACTTTTTGCCTGCCGGTGGCGCCATCTGGAAGCCACTAAAGTGGCTCAGTTTTGCTGTTGACACCACATTTTACATCAACTATCATGACTTAAGGGTTTAGTACCAAATATGTTATAGGGGAAGGTGGGGGCATAACAGACCCCTTAACTTTGAGCTATCCCACATACATTACATAACGTGTCCATATCAACATGCTTAACTCATGTTAACATTAAATTTACAACTGTATTAATAGAAATTGCCTAACTTTGTCAGGATCCCTAAAAATCACAATATATTTTTTTTGGTGTGAAAGGGCCATTTTTCCCCATGTATGGGGTAATATGGCCCACATACATGGGGGTAAAATGGACCCACCTGGTCCATTTAGCTCCAACACAGATTTTTGATATGAAAAAGCACATGGTAGGAACAAAATTAAGAAACAAGGGTTTTAAACAACAGGTACAACAGATTTATCAAAATTTCAACTTCAAAACTTAATGATTCACATGCATCTGCATAGGCAGGAAGACTGTTCAGCAGCAGTTACAAGATCTATAAAAAATAAACTTTAATTAAAACTTAATGATTAATATGCAACTTGCATTGGCAGGTAGATTGCCCATATTCATGATGAAGCTGAAAGAAAAAAGCATGCCTGTAAGTATCAATTAGGAAAGAGTTGAGGATGCTAGTGCTAAAAGGGGTCAAGTGCCATCAGTGACATTTTGAGAAAATGAGCAAAAAAACTTTTTTTCACCTATGTGGGGGAAACTGCTCAATGCATGGTCATTTTTTCATGGTCATACTGCTAGCTCAATGAGACTTACAGGGAAGATGCAGAGAGACATAGTGTTAAAAATGGCACTAGCTCAAATTTCATCAAAATGGCACTTGACCCCTTTTAGCACTAATATCCTCAATTTTAACTATTAAAAAAATACCACTCTGAGCAATAACCTATGCCTAGGCTTAGTATTGTGTACCATATTTTTATTGTTGCAAACAACCTTCACGTGATAAATCTAAAATTTTTGGTTTCAACATTTGAATATGAATTGCAAGTGTACATAAAGCCGAGGGCATTGTGGTCCAAACCGATGGGGCAAAATGGAACACCGGTTCATTATGCCCCATACCAAGCTGGACCATTTTGCCCCCATATGCAATTTTTTCATTGACACCCTATGCACCCAATTCTCTTGTGGGACTGGCGACTTCAAAGTCACTTGATATGTAGCCTGGGCTATTATCTTTAAATGCATGTATCAGAGATTTGAAAACTACCATCGCTGTGGGAACCCCTTGACTAGAAATATGATCCTCGTTCGATCAGCAGGGTTAAAAAACTTCCTCTCACTGTCGCTCTGCATGCATTGTAGATACAGCTGTGCAACTTAGTGTAGTTACCATGTCGGCTGTGCTCTGTAATGCTACAGAAGACCAACAGGTAACAGCACCTCCTTCCCTGGTTTTTTCTGCTGTTCCATTATGCTTCACCTTCCCCTACTTTTATCATGACCTGTGACACTTCAAGTCTGGATAGACATCAACACTACATCGCCGCCAAGCTGGGTAACTACGTTATTGAGCTGTAATTATTTGAAAAATAACAATAAAAATTGAAAATGGGAATAAAATAATATCCCAGACATATACCAATCTAAAATAGTTTATTATGTTTTACCCACAACAAGACTATCAGTTTCAGTGAATAGTACCTTGGTATCTTGCTGGGTTAGTGCAATGAATGGTCGGAAAGATGATCGAAATTGATTTTTGGTGCATGTTTGCCGTATATTTTCTCAGTAACCCAGATATGTACTGTGGTGTTAAATGCTGTTTGTTGTGCTTTTGGAACTCTATTTTCAGGAATACCAAGCATTTCTTTGAGAGTCTCTATACCAGGGGTCACCAACCCTGTTCCTGGAGAGCTACCATCCAGTAGGTTCCTGCTTATACTCCTATTCAGCACACCTGATTCAACTAATTAGCTACTTAACAAGATCACCAGCTGGGCAATTAAGAAGCTAATTAGTTGAATCAGGTGTGCCAATTGGAGATAGAGCAGAAATCTACAGGATGGTAGCTCTCCAGGAACACGGTTGGTGACCCCTGATCTATACTTTCAAGCTCGATGGAGCCAAAGTTGGAGGAAAACTCAAAATGGACCATTTCATAGGAGATTGTGCCTATGTTTAGGTGGCATTATTTTGTTTACCCAGCAAGGTAGAGATCTGAAATTCTCTGGATACACAGTCCCTTTGGGGTATATTACAGCATTAGTAAAATCTCAATGGTAGTATTTTCAGTGCAGATGATATTCAACATCAAAAGTTGGAAAATTTCGCCCCCAGGGGGTGCTGTAGACTGAATGCAAATGCTGGCTATCCCCAGCAATGTACTAAAGAAATTGTTTTTTAATTGTGATACACACAGCTAGTTTTCTCTGAAAATAAAAAGTTTAGTTTAAATACTATGCTGGGTGGATAGCTGTCTGACCAAAAGGTGGTGCTCTCAAGAGCTAATGTTCTACCGACCAAATATTCCATAATCCCAGACATAAACCAAAAGTTCTGTCTTTTGACATATGTAAAAATACATGCACAGTTACTCATAAAATTTGTAATCTCTTTGGTATACAGCTGGGTTGGTTGTAAAAATGGTGGTGATTAAAAAGTTACAAAACGCACCATGTACTATTACCAAAATGCACGGGTAGAGCGCAGTCAAAATATACAACACATCATAAAATATGACCAGTCCAAAATTTTTAAATGCCAAAAAGAACTAATGTAAAAAGGCGTACCACTTTAAGTACTTATGCAGACATGCATCAACAGTATATGTGCGCTTGCATGAAATAACAGTCAATAATTTGAACTCTGAAAAAGAATCTTAGTCACACAACCGTGTACATGAAGACAGAATGTATAATACTAAAGTTAAAACTGTTTTATACTTTTCATGTTATCCAAAGCGAAATGACATCAACCCAGCATGTGACTTGCTCTATCCCTCAGTCTGTTTTTGGAATTGGACTGTGGGTTGGCGGCAACTGGTGGTGCATGTCAGAGGCATTCCTTGGCCTCGGCCCTGAGCAGCCATCCATGCCCTTCTTCGTTCAATCGAGGTCGATGTTACCCATGGAGCCAGTCGAGTCCTAGGCAATCCCTACTACAATAGATCCTGGGTCTCTACAGGGCTGCTTACGGGCCATTGATAGTGGGTTTGTCTATCTCTGATTTAAATAGCAGGCTGCAGCCTATATGGCACAATAGTTGCGTTAACACCCACGGCTTGGTACGCACGGAAATGGGAAGTCTGGAAAAGAAATCCCACCCTCCCAACCAGCGGGCATCTCGTAGGCTAGACATCATGGACAGGTGTCAGGAATGAAGGCACGCAACTTACCACTACAAATTAACTGCCCTTTTCTTGGCTGGCTGCTGATTGCTTTGCCCACGACCTCTGTGCCCTTTTTTTCAGGACAACTGCTCGCTCGACGCAACTGCTGTGCCCTTTTTTATACCCAAGCACCATGCACTAGGGAAATCCTAGGATTAACACTGAAGCCTGCTCTCTATTTTTAATAGCAAAGGAAAAATGCTGAGAATTTGTTATTTCCTGTAAACGTACCAACACTAAACTAGAGTGCCTAGGGCCCTGAAGGTTACCGGCAGTTACAGCTCCAACAGGAGAAAAGTAACTAGCATCAGTCCATGATTCAACAGGAAGCTAACACGAATTCTTGCGAAAGCAACCAGTCGTCTACATGATACTGGAGTTAAAAGCTCCTGCTCGGACATCCGTGAACAAATAAAATCTTTTTTGCGAACTCGGTGATGGCAAACGGTCCCATACCACTGCGAATCAATTCACGGTGTATACACGCTTCTCTCTACTGAAAACAAGAGAACTATTTCATCCGCCCACTTCAACGGGCCAACGCAGCTCAGTGAGAAAGGGTTTTAGTTACCATTATTGGGCAACTCCACAGAGCGGTCACACTTTTTCATGAGTGACAGACAGCAACATTTGCAAATCTCATTCTTGTTTTTTATTTACATTTTACAAAAGCATCCCAAATTTTCTGTAATTGGGGATAAACAAAAATAATAATGTCTTTTTGAAAGAAAAAGTCCATATCTAATGTGGCCACCCTTTGCTTTGATTGCAGCATCTTATCTTTCAGGCATAGTTTCCAAATATTGTTTTATTTCCTCACTCGCTAAACCATTCCAAATGGCTTGAAGTTCATTTCAAAGAGATTCTTTCAATGTTATAACAGATTTGCTCAATCGGATTAAGGTCTGGTCTTTGAGCTGAAAAAGTCATAACTTTGATGTCACCAGACATTTCTTTCCGACTGAGATAATTCTTGCGCAACTTAGAAGTGTGTTTAGGGTCATTATCTCATTGAAAATACAATTCCCGACAAATCAGTCTCTTTCCACTTGACAATGAGTTCCTCACAAGGATGCTGTGATACTTCTTTTGATCCATGATTCTGTAAATTTTTATGAGATCACCAGCTCCCTTCAAGCAAACTGAACAGTATTACCACCTTTATATTTTACTGAGGGGGTTAAACAGTCATTTTTGAAATGTTCTCCACCTCCGTGGCGCACATGACGTAAATAACCATACTGTTTAGACCAGAAGCCCATAACGAATCATAGACAGAAGGCGATTGAGCCACATCGCTAACGAAGTGAAGTACCTATGAAGTAATAATTAGCAAAACATAATAACATCGAGCGGAATCAGACTATACTGACAGACGCAATCGCTTGCTCGCTGGGAATTATGTGTAGGATACATCTACCAGACGAGTTACCGCTTCTCAGGGCGTTGGTTTACGTCAGCGAGCTGACTTCGAGCCTGCGCAGTAGGCGTGGTGCCCAACTCAAAACTTGTTCAATTGAGCTTCACACTCTCCGTTGAAAATAGCGCCATCCCACCGTCCACTTCTTTTTACTGTCTATGGTGCTGCGTCCATCTTTTTATACAGTCTATGGTACCAACCAGCAGTGGTCGGCAGCTTCTTCAGAACAGCGCACGATTGGCTAAAGCACTGTAGGGATGCAAATTGGGAAGGGACTGCCGGGAAGGGAAATAAAAAATGGTTGCCTTGTTCGTTGCTCAAGCGCCTCCTGTTGGCCAGCCGGGCGCTCGTCAGTGAGATTCTAAGCTTGCTCATGTTCGGGTATCCTCTGCCCTCGTTCTGAACTTGCGATAGTTTCGACCAATGAGTGTAAAGATGCAAGGGCTGACAGGCCCGTGTTTCGGAGGAGAGTCGCTAACTGTCTCTCTCTCCTGAGCTGGCCACAGGGGCTTGCATCCGTGCAAACCTTGTACATAATTATCGAATTGTGCAATCCAGATTGGAATGATACTGGAAATGCCAAATTTAGTTCAATAAAAAAAAAAAATTATAAATAAGTCATAGAATAGAATCCGTCTTAGATAAAAGTGGTAGTGTGGAATCATCATTGCACACTACTGTACATGTAAAACATTTGATATTACTGCAAGGCACTGTAGCCCTCATCATCAGAGCTAAAATGCACGAGGAACTGCTTACTTACAGCACACCCTAACTTGGTACTGACAGATCTAGCTCCAGCACCAACCAATAGGAGCGATCTGATATAGCGCAAAAACTGTAAAAAATCGGGAGATGAGATGAAGGAAGGGGGATTTTTTGTTGACATCCGCACTTCGGTTATAAGACCTGCTTCGCCAAGCCAATGCATGCATGATGACGAAATGTGATGAGCATTGGGCAACCGAGTCGAAAACCATCGTGGATACACAGATTTGAACATGAAAATACCACAAAATTCAAATAAACGCTACAAACGAGTCAAAGCCGGAGTTCACGTTTTGGAACGAAACGCTATAAATCGCCATTATATTAGCTAGCGTTCAACCGTGCGCAGATATGAGCGGAAGTTCACTTTCGTCGACATTTTTACATTTGACCCCTGATTTTCTGCCGTCATACCCGCCTGGCGATGTGCGTGTTGTATATCAGATCCCTCCTATTGCATTCCCACTTAATGTAAGATCTAAGCAAGGTGCTCTTGATGCCGTTTTTTTTTTTTTTTTTAAATGAAACCAAATATGCACCCGCATTCATTGTACACTGAGGAGTATTACTACAGAACACTAATGATGAAAAGGAAACAGATTAAGTTTGACTTAATTAACTTATTAACTTAATATAAATATTGAACACCTTCAAAGGGTCAATTATGCATGTTTTAAGTTGTTTGACTGGAAATCGGAAGGTAGGTGGATCATGTCCCCCAGCAGTCACAATCTGATCAGTAGCTGTTAGACGCCAATGCAATACCTCGAACAGGGGACAGGTCACTGCTAAATCCAGCTCAACTGCCTGTACCTCTGGATGAAAGTGATAGCTAAACATTGGCTAATGAAATGAACAACATTTCCCCAGACCAGAAGAGCATTTTTCAAAGCAGGATCAGTGAGTTAGCTGCACAACTGAGGAGAGAAATCTTTACATCACTCCATGCTCCAGATCTGTTATGGTTCTGGAACTTTGTGCGATAATTATCCAGCTAGCAAAGTAATCCTGATTTTGTGAAACAGGACCCTGGCGTAGTATGCAAAAATGTGGGCTGACTAAATTATCTGGACAACTGTACTGGGAGTGAAAACCTGGAGAGGACTTCAGATTTGGACTTCAGATTTGGGATGGTTCTCCAGGTTTTACTTCCCAAATCTCTTTGTGTGTGTGTGTGTGGGGGGGGGGGCAGGCAATGGGTTTTTAAAAAATATGATTCTGCCCCCTCCTCCCTCACATTTACCAAGCCAACTATTGAGAAAGTATTTTGGAAATACACACATTTATTCATTACACCCCACCCCCAACCCCTCCCAATGGACCTTTCTGACCTGTCAATCAAGAGCATAATGACGACCAATCAGATTTCCTTATCTTACTATGGTCCTGCCTACCCCAAAAACATCGCCATATTGTCCCACATTTAATGCAGTCATGAGCTGCGTTTAATTAAGAGGCAAGGTGTTTAACTTTATCAAAAATGATTCTTGATGATGATGCGCTCTGGGAATGTGTCATACTGACAAAAGATACCCTGCCCGGCAACAGGGAGCTCAATTAATCCTTTTTCCAAGGCCAAAAAAACAGTTGGAAAAGTGTTTGCGATGGATTAAGGCATGTGGAAGGCTTCCCACACAACTCAATCTGAATAAGATAAACAAACACATGGCTGTTTGCTCAAAGGTAAGCAAATACATTTTTTTTTTTTTTGCCATTTTGCCTTCACTAGTTAGTTACCAACAATCTATGCATATGCTTTGCTGAGGAGACAGAATTACAACAATGACATCATTGATGTATACGGTAACATTGTTTTACATAACATTGTTTTTCCCCAGTGGACTTCTGCCTGCAATTCAATTCAATTTATTTGTATAGCACTTTTCACAGACAGACTGTCACAAAGACGCTTTACAGTGAGAGATGAAGTAAATGAAAGGGCAGTGCCCAGCCAAATACCCACTACAGCAAATGAGGCTAAAAACTCCCCGTAGGGAGAAAAATCCTCAAACAGTGGTGAGAAAAAACTCATCAGTGGGAAGAAATCTCAGGAGGAACCCAGCTATAGTGGGGAAGCTCATCCTCCGCGGGCTAGCTAATTAATAACAAAATAAAGTAATAATAGAATAAAATGGCAACAGAGTTTCATTAAAGTCCATCTAAACAGTGGCATCGGTAGCTCCAGGAAGTGGCATGTCGAGGATGGTGCAGAACTGGATTAGGACCGAATCAGCACAGCAGGACAGCTGCGGCCAGCGCTAATGGTGAGGGACAGGGCTTGGACGGTCCAGGACTCAGAGTTGTGGAGGGGAGAAGATCACCGGAAGAAAGACAATGCCAGATATAGCTCCAAAGCAGTTGCTATTCAGCTGAGAACATGATTCCTTCATGCCACCCAATACAGGCATTCGCAACACTAGATAATATAAAACATTTAGCCATATGGTGAAGGATTTTGTAATGGCATGATTTAATCTATTTAGAAACTTAAATGTGAGAGAAGTTGGCTTGGTAGCCAGCAAGCTAGCTACCATCAGATTCAGAATGTCAGTTGCTTAGCCAAAATAAGTAAGGTTAGCTTGTAATCGAAATTGGTTTGGAGGAAAACGCTGATATAACGAACATTAGATTAATAACTCGATTGTGTCTAATGTAGTTAGTTCAAGGGTTAGCTGCATTGCTTAAAATGATTTATTACAAAGTCTATCCAATCGCTGTCAGCTTGCTAGCTTGTGAGGCTACGGCAAAAACCGAATCACATCGCTTAAGTATAACAATGATTACAAACATTTCCCTTAACTAGCGTCAGCAGGGTGGGGAGATGGCTGGCGTTTTAATCTGAAGAGTAATGTAATACGCGATAGCATGCATAGAAGGATAATGCTGCTATGAATAGTATGAAATAACATGCCTCAGGCCAAACTGTCAGTTTGCTCTTCAGGTAAAAGAAGCTGGTAATCAATGGTGAAAGAGGTTGTGTGTGTGCGATGGCGTTGAAAGTGACAAATCAGGGCTTCTCCAATAGGCATCATAGCTACCATGGGTTCACTAGCTATCGAGCTGTACCAAAGCGATTGCTTTTATACTCACTAGCAGGCTAGCAAACGTCTCAGAAATCTGCAAGCAAACTTGGGTTGCAGTTGCACAACGCCGCGAAGCCTCGGAGAAGTTCATGCATATTACAGCTAGCTGAGTCAGTAAAGTTTGGGCAAAAACCAAATCATATCACTTTAATGTGATGATCATTTACAAAGATTTTCCTTAGTTAAAATTAGCTGGCATACTAGCTGCCTGGGTGACTACATCCCAAGAGCAACGTAACTTCATACGCGATGGCCCCACTAATCTATATAGAATAACAGTGAATGGCACTCAGTACATAGCCGTCATAACATTATCAGTAAGCCTCCGTGCGTACATGCGCTACCCAGAAGCTGATTGGTTGGTATGCAAATGAGGAACATCGTTTTTGTTTGCGCCCCTAATGAGTGACTTCCTAGCGGAAGACCCGCCTTGATGAGGCAGCTAACAGATTGCATTTTAATTTTCATTGTGTCCCAAAAAAGAGCGTGGTGACATGTATTTGAAAATGCAATGGACTGGGAGGCGCTGTTTCCCTGACTGCATTTGAATATTGTTCCATGTATTGCAGGATAAGTCTTTGGAAATGAAATGTCAAATGCCGTTATCATTATTATTTCCAAGTGATTAGAAAACAGCATTTTCATTGACCCTAAAAGAGCATGATGACATGTATATGTAAATGCAATAGACTGGGAGTTGCTGTTTGGCTTATGGCATTTGAATATTGTCCACAGTAGAGCAGGTTAAGTCTTTGCAAATTAACTGTTGAATGCCATTTTCACTATCATTTTCAAATAGTCAGCAAATAGCATTTACATTTTCATGTTGACCCTAAAAGAGTGTGTTGACATGTAAATGTTAATGCAATAGGCTGGGGGTGCTGTTTTGCTTATTGCATTTGAATATTGTTCACTGTATTGTGAGGCATGACTTTGAAAAATTAAATGTCAAACAGCTTTTCATTATCATTTGAACATAGTCATAGATTTCCCATATGAGTATGTGAAAATGAAAGTGATAATTGGATTAATGCATTTTCAATTTAATATTGTCTCAAATAACTCATTCATAAGTGGAAAATTATAGTGCAATAGTGGAATTACATTTTCATTTGAATATTGTCCCCTATGGGCTTCCATAGCAACAGTAACCAAGGTGGGTGGAGGTGGTCGGAGTGAGTTGGAAAGGTCCATTTCAGAACCACCCTAAAGCCCTTGTCCATGTGCACCCCCGCAAGATCCACAAACATGATGTTTTCTACCTCATGTACACCCGATACTATTCATAGGAGTTTTGTTCTGCCTCAGGTGTGCTTAAGATGGAACTCATTAAACACTTGGATTCAGTCTGGGGTGGCCTTACTTGAGGAGAGATTTTAAACCTGGTGAGTCAAGAGCATTTGTCCAGCTAATTGAATAATCCTGCTTCCTGAAACAGGGTAAGATCTCTTACCTTTGAAAAAGCTGCTTTCGGATCACATTCTTTGTTATCTCAGGTTGGCTTCTGGTACAATTAGTGCCACTCATGCTGCAGAGACATACGCGTTGTCAGAAGTACTCTCACATGGTACATGCAGATGGATCAAAAAATAAATAAATTAATTAAATAAATAAAAACAGACCGGTGCTATTGGAATACTTAACAGACACCTAAACCAGTACATGGGATATGATTAAACTTGAGGCTAGGACTGCACTAGCAACTAGAGGGCTCTCGGTAGAGGTAATATCTCCGCCACGCTGTATATCTGTTCTTTTGGTTACAGTTGATGTTCTGGATCACTTCCGAAATTTAATCAATTCTTCCTTTGACAACCACCTATTACCCTGCCAAATTTCGTGCCAAACCATTCATAACCTTTTGAGTAATCTAGACAGAAATATCACATAGACCTGCATGAGACAGATACATGGTAATTCTTCCGGATCCAGAATCCAGAATATGTTCCGGATCCCTTCCAAAATTGAATCAGCTCATCCTTGGATTACCGCCTATCATCCTGCCAAATTTCGTGCCAAACCATGCATAATGTTTTTGAGTTATCCTGTTAACACACAGACAGACGGACGGACAAACGGGGTGAAAACATAACCTTCTGGGCGGAGGTAATAATCTGATCATTTTAACACTAAATTCATGCCGACTAGTCGCGAAGCCCACATCAGTAAAGACCCGTGAACAAGCCATCAACAGTTCTGGCTGATGTGATAGGGTTGATGACACCTGGGATTATACTTTGTTTTTATATTATGCCCCATGATTTGGCAATGTCCGTAGTATATTTCCAGTTATTGCAGTCCATTTAACAGGCTACATTTCAAAATGTCGAAATACTCATTGAATTAAATAATAACCAGTTGCGGAGTCGTTTAATTTATTAGAATAGCCGTAATGGGAATTACATCCTCACAAATTATTTGCTATTTCATTCCATAATGATCCATTGTAACAGCACGATCAACTTCAAGTTATTCATGTTGTCGTACAGTAGATTATTGCAGCAGTCACCGCTGCATGGCGAAAAAGCAGTCACAGTTTTAAAATGCGATATTCAGTATTTCTCTGCTGGGCAACTGGCAGACAATCCATGTGGCCTAACATCTCTGTTATGAAAATATGTAACACCATGAACAACAATTAAAATGCTACAGTCATTTTTCCGTACACTATTTGAGAAGAGCAAAATAATAATAATTCTGTTAAGCCGCGATATAATTCCGAAATGGGCCAGCGAACTGTGCCCAGAAACTTGTGGAAAACTGTAAGTGTATAAACCAGTCCACCTGTTGCATCCCGCTCTATCATATCAAGTTATGATTCATAAATAATATTGAATACAATAATACAATAGCTATTTTAGTTTGGGTTATCAAAGTGGCCGTTATGAAACATATATTGCTTAGATTACTCACCTGAAAATGTCTGGATGGATCTTTTGAAGTTATTTTTATTGCAATAAAATATTAACCAGCCGCTCAGCTGTTACAGTGCATCAGCATTGGCGATTCCGGTGCCTGGCTGCTAAGATGCGCAGTCTATTTTGACAGCCCAGTCTAAGGCCGTGCGAGAGGCTAATTTTAACGTCGTTCTTTACAAGACGATTTTAAACATTTCTCGGCGATTTCACGACATAATAACTCGTCCAAAAGCGAGAGAAGGTAGCGGAGAGGGATGCAAGGTCTACCAAAGGTAACCAAAGGGAAAGCAGTTTTCTTGTATTCCTGTCACCTCTTTCCGTTGGGTACCCCTCCTTTTCTCTTTGTATTTAACGACAGCGTGAGACCGGCCTGCTTGGCGGCCTCTTCCTCTGTTCTATGCGGCAGTGATGTCTGTCCGTCCGTCCGTCCGTCCCTGTCTCGACAGGGCTTTGCAATAATTAATGACTCTGCGTGCGGCGCATGACAGAGGAGGGCTCTCTTCGTTGTGGCTCGACTGCTATTGCCCGAAGGGCTGTTTGCGGGAAGCTGGGTGGGAGATGTCGAACCTGAAGTGAGCTGACTTCGAAATTGCCTAATATTTTGATTTGAGCGCTGTTCGTCGCGGAGTCGGCGATATTGGCGCGGCTGGCTTCTTTCGCTCTGGCCACACTTAGTCTCCCGAATTTTGACGCGGGACTGCGCTGGGTTCACTTGTCATTTTGATACGTTAATGGCCATTTTCAAACGGAAATCCCCTCAAACTGACATGAATGGTATCAATGTCCATGCAAAGATCCGCGCACGTCAGGCAACCGGCCAATGACGTCCAATTTTTATGAAGCAACATAACACACCATAACCAGCAAACGTGGTGCCAAATTCTCACAAAAATAAAAACTGGTGCTGCGAAAGGACAAAAGCGTAATGTAAACTGAGAAATAAAACAGTTCATTGCATTTAGAGTATGCAAAAATAAAAATGTAAGACGCAATGCGTTCATTTTATGTATTTATCTCAAAAGCTGGGCAATGGTTCAACAGCATGCAAATAGCCTACTACGATATTACAGTGGGCTATGTAGCATCCAGTATCAGACATTAAAGACTGACGTATACATGTCGTTCACAATTGACATGGAGGTCATTGCAGTAATATTCAAATGGAAACGAGAAAAGCTAACTTGAAAGTATTATTATATTACGCTCATACCACTGAAATAAAAGCATTTTTGAGAATGTCATTATATAAAATAAAAATTTAAAAAACTAAACGTGGCACACTCGTAAAAGAAAGACAGATGCATCAACATAAATACATTTATTTTTAATTCTTTATGAAATATAAATAACTTGTTTGAATTCAAATAATTGTAAATATGTGTGTGTGCATGTATGTAATCATGGTAAGGTATAGAGCACATTAGATTTAATTTACCGCTTTGCTAAACTTCCTTCAAGAGCACCAGGCTGCAAAACTCTGGTTCAGGAGGGTGGGTTTGGTTGTGAGTTTTAGTTTCCACTAATTCCCTCAGCGTTAGCATTCAGAAAACTCTATAAATTATGCTGGTTTACCCCTGCATTTGTGCGCAGTAAAGTCTCTAAGACATATTTACTGTCTGCCTCTGAAGCTTGTGCTTATGCCAATGTAACAACAATACATTATTGTGGTAATAAAATATTTAGAAGTGGATGCTGGTACAAAAAGCTGAAATGATCTGGCCTTGTTGTGCTCCCTGTAACCAAACCACCATCTTTGCTGAAAACAAGCCCAATTTCATCCCACGAACTGCCAGAATTTATACCGTTCAGGCGGTGGGTGATATATGTCTGTTAGATATTTGACTGAATTTTTTTCCAGTGGAAGGCCTTTGGGTAGACAGGAAAATCCCAAATTTTCAGGTTCCAAAAGTGAACGGTTTGGTTGCTAGGGCCTCCAGAAGGGTCACCCTCTGGAGGGCTAAAATTAAACTTTTGAGTAAATAGGTTTTGAGTTGAAATATCTCAGTGCGCCCACAATAGCCCAGCTTCATTTTCACTGATGTCAATCTCTGTTGGGAGGAGTTTTGGAAAAACATGAAATTTTGGTGGGCTGTTGAGGGCGCCACCTATAGGGGGCGCTTGAAAACACCACTTTGAGCCCAAGTAGCACTTACGTTTGAGGCATTCCTTGCCTGCGCCCTCATAAGCCCAAGCTGGTTTATGCATGATATGATTCTATATCAGTGCTTTGTGCTATTCCACTTGAAATTGTAGTGGGATGCTGAGGGCGCAGAATTATAGGTGGCAAAAATAGGGGTATTCTGCAGCTGTAGATCTCCATGCGCCCCCATCAGATTTGAATGAACTCTATTTTATTTGATAGCGCTACATGTCCACTATATGGACCAGAAAGATTGAACTGGGGTTCAACTGTATTAACCCCTTTTTTACCATCCCAGTTGACACACTTCTCATATTCTGGACGGGTCTGAGGTTGCCATTCTTGGAACTGCAAAGTAAAGAAACCATTTTCATCAGCTCCCCCATCCTGAGGATGAAATGGGAGGTTTACAATTAGGAGGGGCAAGGGCATTTTTTGAACAAAACTCTCCAGGGCACTTTTGTACAGCTATTGACTTTGTGACGTCTGTGGATTGAATAAAGGGATGAAGGCAACAAGGCATGATGGAAAGGTAACCAAGTGAAGGTGCACACATCTGGCCCTTGGCCAAGGGTTATTTCATTAGCCGGAGGGCCTGAAATAAAAATCTATTCATCTAATTGAGCAGCAGTGAGACTGGGACAGGAAAAGCAATACATGTAACTGCACACATGTGGGTGGGCCCAGGATGGGGGATCAGATCGAACCCTCTGCTGAGCAGAAGGTGGAAAAGATCATCAAAAAGGAGTCACCACATTTTCTCATTCACATCTGTATGCCTCAAGCTGTTGCAGTGTGTACTTTCAGTTTCACCTGACAATGTGCACAATTTTTACTTTCTAACTCTTGGCTCGTTTCATGTTTTCCGTCATTATCTCCAAAAAAGAACAGACTAGGGGGAGAAACCAAGTGTCTGACATCATTCTTTCACCTGTGTTATCTCTAACAAAGTAGGGATGATGGAGATAATGAGTGATTTATTTTCCTGAAATTAGCATGACAAAAGAAGTAAACAATTTTTTTTAATTTTATTCATGAACGGTGAAGCGTGCAATCCGTCCGGCCCCGCCTCCAATCTTCTAAACATCCCAAATGAAGTCAGCAGAAGGCTGGACCCTATCCATTGGTTCAGAAGAGAGCTTTAAATTGCTGATTGCGCCACTAAAAATCATCCATTGGCATTGAATTCAAACTGACACCTATGCTGACTTATGTACCGTAACAGCATTACATAGACAAGCGTATGGAATGGTCACGTCACACCTCTCAGAATGATGGTCAAAAAGGGTTAAAACAGTTGAACCCCACATCAATCTTTTTGGACCCATAGTGGACATGTAGGGCTATCAAATAAAATGAACTTCATTCAAATCTGATGGGGGCGCATGGAGATCTACAGCCGTGGAATACCCCTATTTTTGCATTTTCACCGAATTGAGCACCACCTATAGTTCCGCGCCCTCACCAGGCCACTACAACTTCAAGTGGAATAGTACAAGGCACTGTTATAGAATCATATCACCCATAAACAAGCTTGGGCTAATGAGGGCGCAAGCAAAGAATGCCTCAAACGTGACTGCTACTTTGGTCCAAGATGGCGTTTTCAAGCGCCCTCTATAGGTGGCGCCCTCAACAGCCCACCAAAATTTCATGATTTTCCAAAACTCCTCCCAACACAGATTGACATCAGTGAAAATGAAGCTGGGCTATTGTGGGCGCACTGAGATATTTCAACTCAAAACCAATTTTTCTTAAAAGTTCAATTTTGGCCCTCTGGAGGGTGACCCTTCTCGAGACCATTAAAACCAAACCGTCGACTTCTGGAACCTGAAAACCTGGAATTTTCCTATTTACTAATAGATCTTACACAAAAAGAAATTTCAGGCCATTAACTATCACCCATATATCAACCCCTAATAGAAATCCGCCTGACCGTTATAAATTCTGGCAGCTAAAGATCTGGAGCACATTGCAAAACTTAGAGTTATTTGTGAGTATTTAGACAATGAAAATAACTGTTTTTTTTTTTTCTTTGGATTTTAAAGCCAAGAATTGAAGAGCTTAGTGCCAAAAGTACTTCAGTCACATTTTCATACACCGGGAGGTAAGCCTTGGAAAACGTATTTTATAGTTACCTAAGCCCACCGCCTCAATTCTCTCAAAATGAACATTTAGTGACTTAAGTACTTTCAGCACTGGGGTCTTCTATTTATGGCTTTGGCTGGACAAACACATGTTTTTATGCTGAACTTGACTTGTCCAAAATGTGATTTAAGTACTTTTAGCACTAGGCTCTTCAGCTGGATCAAAGTAGAGACTGCCAGCTTTAAGTTGCTGGTATTTATATCCAAATAAAGTGCACCACATAGCTCCCTTTTTAGCCTGCTTGGCCTTTAGGCCTAGCCTGGAATCCATCCATATCAAGCTTTGGTCGCTCCCAGCGGTCACTTGCTTATATGTCTGGCCTCAGTCGGTAGGCCAGCGTTTGACTTTCAAATATTCGCACAAAATCCATGCGAGATCTTTGATTGGCTCACAGTCGCAAGTGTGCCCCGCCCCTTTAGATAGACTTAAAAGGGTCATTCCATGAAAAAGAGAACCAAAGTGTGACATGACTGTTCAAATTTGAAACAAAGATTTTGCAAGAAGTACTGGTTCACTTTTGTTGGCGTTCCCATGAGTCAAAATGTGACACAAGTTAAATGGCAAGATCTACTATGGGATGTAAGAGACAAGGTGTTGAACGTTCAGCGTTGCCGATGTAACAAGGACACGAAACTAACACAAAAGTATGCAATAAAAATTTTATTTCAGAAGATAACAAAGTCTCAACTTGTTCAATTAGTATAACAGAGAACAAACTTAAAACAAACCAGCAGTTTGGCAATGCCCAGTTGTGTTCTAATAAGGTCTGAATACATTTGGCAGGGCTTTGGAAAGTCGCTGATTGGTCATAAGCATCTGAGGATGGAACAAATGCAATATTCTGGATGAAATATAAATGAGAAGGCAGCCCATGTAAGTACACATCAGCTCTGAAAATATTTTAGAGTAGACTAGTTGCTAAATGCAAAATTTGTCATCTGGATTGTACCACATGACATGTTGCGAATGTAACATGGACACAAAAAATGCTCGACTTAGCAAATCCATGACCTGTTTTCACCCTACGCCCTTTTTGATATTGGAAACTACTAATTGTTCAATTTACAATGGTACAGCTAATGGTCAACAGGATGAATTTGTTGATTTCAATTCCTCAGCAGGAGCATGCAGTTAAACCTTCAACACAATTCTGGGCTGAAATACAGGAACTTCACAAAAAGCAACCCTCATTTGCTGTGCAACATTTATTAAAAAAATAGTAAATGTGAAACAGGCAATTTAATAAACAACTTCCATCAAAATTCTTTTTATATTGAAAAATTTATCCTTTCTTTAAGCCAAAGTCGTTGAACGCAAACATGGACACAAAACAGCAGTGACTGGCCATGTCCCAGTTAGGTTTGCCACAACCCCCACAAAAATACACCTAACTGCCGAGTGGCAGTTTCATTGAGAAAATATGGATGAGAGGTGCCGGTAGACATGTAAACAATAGTGGTGGGACGCGATTAAAAAATCAATCTAATTCATTAGAGGCTTTGCAATTAATTAATCTTGATGAATCGCATTTTTATCAAATACCAATTTTTGACACAATAAGCAAAGTTTTTCAATTCAAATAAATTTTGGTTGACGACTGAATCAATGAATAGACATATATGTGATCTTAAACAACAAAAATGTTTATTTTTCATCTATATTTATCAGTGCATTTTTCATCTGTGTACTACATTCACTGATTAGTGCAAACTCCCAAGTGCAATTATAGTCTTTTTATTCAACATTTTAAGACTTAATGCTAGAACCACCAGAATTCCAATACCCCCTAGAACCACCGGGCGGGATCATTTTTACCCCCTGCCGCAACACCCCAAAGATCGATTTTTTTGAAGCAGTAAACTTGTTCATTTTCATCTATTTTTAACATGCTAAATATCACTCAACAAAATAACTATTTAAAATTCACTTAATGGGGTTTATTAATTTTTCAATGGCATAATACTATTTTAATTGTAAATAATTTAATTTAAATAATTCAATTATTGTAGAGGAATAAAACGAATTTTGAATAAAAACGTGTTGCTTTTGGCTGGGAAAACAGAAATTACTCCCAGTATTCCGCTCTTTAGGCTGCGCTGCACAGTCATCCACTTTGCCCCGCTCTTTCCCGACTCAATATCCTATCCTGTCCTTACAATAAATCTTCATATTATATGTAACACCAGTCTCCTTGCCTCTCTGTGTTGCTCTTGGATTCATTGTTGAAAATAAATTTGATAAGATGTTACGCTGATGGTGATAAAAAAAAAAATGGTGTGGTCACTGTTTGTTAATTTTACAATAGCTTAATTTCATAACATCAGGAATAAGGTCAAATTGATTTAAAAATTATTTTTAAAAAACTGTAGACTACAGCAAGCAAACAACAAAATAATTTCACATTTTTTTTTATTGTGGAACAATGCAACAAATTTTGGATAAGGTATTTAGAAATTAATGGAGCACTATCAATCTCTCTCTCACAAACACACCCATGCATACAAACTAACAACATCAAAGTAATTTACACATTTAAACAATTCAATTATTTTAAAAGAATAAAACAAATTTTGAATAATAACGTGTTGCTTTAGGCTGGGATAAAAGAAATTGCTCCCAGGATTCCGCTCTGTAGGCTGCACTGCACAGCCAGCGCATTACGCAGCCAGTCATCCACTTTGCCCAGTTTTTTCCCAACTCAATATCCTATCCTATCCTGTCCTTACAATAGATATTCATATTTTATATAACAACAGTAGGGGCGCCCGGTCTGCAAAAGTAACTCTGGACGAAAAGTAACACGGCAATTTACTCACAGCCATCCGCGCCGATCGTCATACTAGGTCAGCATGTGCAGCTCGCGCCCCCTCTCCAGAACCATGAACATTCTTGAGGCGTCCAGTCTTCCTCGCGGCACAAGACCGAGAAGACTGTTGTCCACATCGGTGAGTAAATTCAGACCAATGCTAAACTTTTTCGATTTAAAGATTGTCTTTATCGCTCTATGTGTCATATTTATGATGAAATGATCGGTGATTTAGTTCCGCAACATATGGTGAAGTTTGAAATGTCAGAATTTTTCCACTTTGGAAGTAATCCTCGTTCAAATGTCAGGAGTCACCGTCTGGACTGAAGTAGCAACAGTTACGTTCGTCCCTCTCTGCTAATCTTGCCGCATTTTGTGTTTAAAAAGCTCCATAAAAATGTGTGTGATGTTTTACCGACAGAAAATGCCCAGAGTTAGGGTCAGAACTACCCAGAGGAACAGTTGACCGGAGGTTTACGCAAGGGGCCTTTTTGATGTCGAAGAGGCGATAGTATAAGGTGGGCAGCAGCGGTGCATGGCGTTTATCATGTCACCCTGTTCAGGTACTGCAAGAGGAGGGCAGAGGCAAGAGGGCAGCAGACCAGGGCCCCGGGGTACAGGGCTCACAACAAAGTCTTCACAGAAGAACAGGAGAAGAGACTGCAGGCATATATAAAGAGAGCAGCCGATATATATTTTGGCCTGAGTCCTAAAGAGGTGCGAGTAACACTGCAGACAGAGCTACACCACTACCGCCATATAGCAAGCACCTCCGCTCCGGATCTGCCCGCGGCTCTGAGCGGATCAGCTGGAGCAGGGGGCAGATCCGGGGCAGATCCGGGCGGAGGAGCTTGCTACCTCTTTTTATGCTTTTTTAGGTGTGAAAGTTTGCATATGAGCTGGCGAAAATATTGGCCTCAAAACTCCATGTTCATGGAAGAAAAACCAGATGGCAGGGAAGGATTGGCTCACCTCCTTCCTCGGCAACAGAACCCTGTCCATCCGTCGACCTCAAGCCACCAGCATGTCCCGTTCCACCAGCTTCAACAAGACTAACGTGACCGCGTTTTTTAACAACCTAAAGACTGTCCTCACCGCTATAATTTTGAGGCAAATAACATCTGGAACATGGATGAAACAGGTAAAAATTTATGTTTGGATGATAAATTTAAAAGCACCAGTGATTTGCACCAGCAATAATTAATTTCACTGATTATTTCAGGTACCACAACGGTTCAAGTGCCAGACAAAGTCATTGCCAACAAGGGCCAAGCGCCAGGTCGGTGCTGTGACCTCCGGGGAAAAAGGACATTGGTGACCGTTGCCTTTGCTGCCAACGCACAAGGCAACTTTGTTCCCCCTTACTTTATCTTCCCAAGGAAGAAGTTCCATGACCACTTCATCCGGGATGGTCCCCTGGCTCCACTGGTTCTGCCAATGGATCGGGGTGGATGGAGGAGACAGATTTTTTGGCCTTTTTACAGCATTTTGCAAGACACACCAGCGTGACCCCGAGTCAAAGTTGCTGCTACTCTTAGACAATCATGCATCGCACCTCTCCGTGGTAGCTATTGACTTTTGCAAGTCACAGGGCATTGTACTCCTGTCATTTCCACCCCACTGCTCCCACCGTCTTCAGCCGCTAGACTGAAGCGTTTTAACCCTCTGAAGCACTACATTAACGGTGCAGCAGACAATTGGATCTTGAATGAACCCTGGAAGAACTTTGACCATCTACAACATCCCGAGTCTTGTGGCTAAAGCTCTGCCTCAAGCTGCGACATCAAGCAGCATTTCGCCTGGGTTCGAGTGTACGGTATCTGGCCCTTGAATCCAGATATTTTCAGTGAGGCAGACTTTGCTCCAGCTTATGTGACCGACCGTCCTGCACCAGCACCAGCTCCATCCCCAGTGCCAGGGCCAGCTCAATCACCAGCGCCCTCTTCATCACCAGCGCCAGCTCCATCGCCAGCGCATACCATCTATCCAGGTATGCTAGTGGTTCCAGGAACATCTAGTGGCACGCCAGTACAGAGGTTCAGCCCAGAAAAGCTTCGCCCATATCCAAAGGCTGGCTCGAGGAATGAAAATGAAAGGAGAGGCCGAAAGAGGTGAGCATAGTGTCATTTTTAACTCGTCTTGGTTCTCTTGCTTGTGTAAAAACAAGCTGATTCTGACTATTATCTCATTGAATGTTGCAGGTCAACAGCAATACTGACCGACACCCCGGTGAAAGCTGCTTTGGAAGAGGAGAGTCGGCAGAGGGCCAGAGAAAACAGTCCTCTTCAAAACTCCCAAAGAAAACGAGGCTTAGTGGACACACTGCAACCCCCAGTTTCTCGGGGGGCAAGGATGAGGAATGTCTTGTTTGTGGGGAGACATTTGCCTCATCTTTGCCTGGAGAAGTGTGGGTGCGGTGCATCTTTTGTCTGCTGTGGTTGCATGAGGCATGCACTGAGGGTGCCACTCTCATTACATCTGTCACAACTGTGATGAGTAATTTCATCCCAGATTGCAAGCTCCTCCGCTCCGGATCTGCCCCTCTGCTCTGAGCCGGATCAGCTGGAGTCGGCACAGAGCCGGGGCAGATCCGTGCTTGCTCTCTGGGATAATTTTTATAAATAGACCTTGCACATTAAACATGTTCACGGTCACTTTTGGGAACATTTGAAGCCAATTAAAATGTTTAAAACAAATGCCTGGCTGTTTTGCTTCTGTTTTAACAAGAAATTTAAAAAGATTCCAGTAAATTTGATCACGTTACTTTTGCCCTGCCGTGCATTACTTTCATCCCGGCTGGATGGGTCGAAAGAAGCAATCCGCAACTTCCGTTCTCGTCAAACTATGCTTAAGTCAATATATATGGTGATGATTTAGCACCTGATATTGACAGAGCACCTGTAAGTAGTTAATCGCTCCGAAATTTTTTTTCGTCTGTAACGCTATCTTTTAAAATGACGTCCATGTGAAAAATGTAACTTTCGTACCAGCTCTCCCCTATAATATATTCAGCCTACTTTATTTTTCTCTCCCCCTCTCTCTCTCTCTCACTCTTACTCTCACGTGCGCTCGCTCTCACGCGTGCTCTCTGTCTCTCTCTATATATATTAATATATTGATCTCTCTTGCAATCTATCTGTCTCAAATCTGATCAGCTCTAGCTCCTGATATGATATGCCCGCCTAAAAATGAAATGTATCAAATCTAGACAATAGGCGTTGCTTGGCAATACAGCTGTGGCGCTAATGTTGAGCGCAGCTGCGCAGCTGTTTATGAGGGGTAAAAATGACCCCCTTTGGCGGTTGTAGGTATAAATGGTCTATTTTTTTTCTGTCTATCCAACACCCGTAATAATTCACTACATGATTAATAAATCATTTTTAGGAAAAGTCATGAACTGACAGTTGTAGAGATTTTATTTTGACAGAGTTATGTGCATTTGAAAATGCCGGAGGGGGGTAAAAATGACCCCTTGGTGGTTCTAGTGTTAAGGTGCATCACCGCCACCTACCGGGCTTAAGGGCCCTATGTTAAGCCAGAGTCCCAAAACCCGTTATTTGGGGATTTCTGTGATTATGTAAAGAGGCGTTCCCAGCGAAAGTTGCTATCTTGCACACCTGCCTATATCCCTAAAACACCAGCGCTACCCGTTACATTATGCATAGGCCTGGTTTGGGCGTTACGCCAGTTAAACCAATCAGTGTGCCAGGTGCCACTGCATTTTGGAGCAGGCTGCGCTATCCCAAATCCTCAAACCGAAATCCGTGATGGAGAGAGGAGAGAGGAGAGGTCGCCACGTTTCTCCGTTGACGAAGTTAAATTGCCAGTGCATGAGGTCAAATCCAGTCAGGGGAGGATCTGTTTTTGTTCAGTTAATCATGAATTGTATAATTATTATTATTATTATTTGACATTGACATATTGTTTAATGCTTGGTATGTAGTAAAAAAAAAAAAAAAATCAAGCCTACCCCTTTTGGGATGGAAACTTCAAAAAAAAAAAAAAAAAAAATGCGTTTAGCCATGCACTTCCAACTCCTCTCCCGTCCGAAATGAAGCATAGAACAAAATCCCATTTTAGAAAAATAAAATTAGGTATATGCACTGGCATCAGCGACGTAACTTTTTTGTTTTTCCCCCAGTGAGAGCGGCATTTCAGAACTCTTCAGCAAATGAAGGTAATTCTGGTGACAAGTACGGTTTCGTCCGTTTACATTTTCCAATCGGACAGCTGTCAATTTTTTACAGCAAGTTGCGCGGACCGTGCTGCAAAAACAGGTGTATATACTTGTCGCCGAAATTACCTTCATTCGCAAGAGAGTTCTGAAATGTCGCCTCGCTGGAAAAAATTTCGTTGCTGAGTGCTAGTGCATAGCGCTCTTAATGAAAGCCCAAATGCGGGTAGCGGGTGGTTTTAGGACCCGCTATACGCTTTCCCTAACGTGTGTGGTCAAGATAGCAATTGTAGGGAAAGCGCATAAACATGCCCACGGGCACACCGCCAGGTGCAAATAAAGGATTCGGCATAATGCATAGAGGTTAGTGTGGCCGCAAGATATCGTTTAGGGATAGTGGAAGCTGCTAAATGCGTAATTCACGAGTTGCGGATAGTGGCAACGGGTAAGGCAGTGTGAAAGATAGAGCCCTAAGTGTGTGCATCAGTGTTACCAGTGTGCCAGAAATGAGGGAACTGAGAAAGGTGCGATTAAATGCGTTATTTTTGCGCCTTATATTTCCTGTAATTAATTAATCCAAATTAACGCGTTAAAGTCCCAGTCTTAGTAAACAATCAACAATAAGTTGGTAAAAACCACTGAAAGCTGTTGTTTCAGCAATGGCTTTGTCGAACATAATGAAGACACAAAACCACTTCAGTGTCCAAATTCTAAACAAATCGCGAAGGCCGAAGCTTCCGCGACCAAAAACGATGCACCACTCCTTCAAACTTGTGAAACGGCAGGCCATATGAATCCCAATAGAAAACATACCTGTGTTGAAAATCGGTGATTTACCAAAAGATTTTAGTGATTGAACGTCACTCATTTGAACGTAACTTTCTGAGACACAAAAATACTAAGCTGCTCAGCTTCCTTCATGAAGACGATAGACTGGTTCCCGAATGAGAAATCGGAGGTTCGAAAGGAAATCCATATCTGTGACCACTGTGAGACCCCAAGGGGATATGGGAGATCAGGCAGCAGCCCGGGCGCTGTGTTGAACGTAACTTGGAAAAAAAATATGACGCTAAAAAATTTTGCTCCACAAAAAGAAGAATTTTATAAAAACCCCTATGTTTTCTGAGATAATATTTTGGACGGTTAGGAAACAGATTAATCTCTACACTTTGGTACAAAAATCTAGATAATATACTCTGTTTCCTGGGTTTTCTCAGCACTGTTTCAACGTAACTATTCAGGACACCATGAGTTACGTTCACAACAATATTTTAAGCGCAAATTGCAGTGTTATACATCTGGATTTCCCAGTTAATTGCTGTTGTGGGTTAATCACTTGGAATTGATGTTAAGAACAAAAGCCATTTCAGCCACACTTTTATTTAAAAATTCTTAGAATTTTACATTCAAAGTCTGAAGGCAATGAATGTCACAAATTTGGACACTTTTTATCCACAAGTTTTTCAAAGACATGCAGTTTTTTAAATCATTTTCAGAAGACCAACTGACCTATGGCTAAGCCCCGCCCCCTCCACTGACTCGGACAAACAATCAGCATTTTAGAACAGGCGCTAATGGCTGGTATCGCAGTCGGAGATATTTTTCAGGATGCTATCAATGATTTTTGGCGATAGAAGGCTCAAATATCATCAAGAAGTCAGCAAATAGGGTCACACTATGCATTGGAGGGATACATTAATGAATTTAGAGTGGAGAAGGTCAATGAAAAGTTTAAATTAGAAGCTAAAATTTTCAGGTCCCAGTGCAAACGCGATCAACCGTATCTCGTTTCCGTCACCCTCTCACACAACAAGATAGAGGATCAGCATTTTTCGTGCACCGCAGGGTAATAAATTTAATTTACGTATTATTATTGCTAGCTACAGATTTTAAGAAATCTAACCTGACATGACTGAACGCCTAAGTAAACAAGGTGACATGGTGAACGACGCAGCCAGGAGCTCACGTTAAGCCAACATCCATCAGCACAGAAGTTAGCCATAGAGTTTACTAACTTTAGCTAACATTAGCTAACTTAGCGATGTAAAATGTAACTTTACATTAATCTCCAGCGAAGTGACAAGATGTCGCCTTAAACACGATGTTGACTTAGCTTGGAACAAATGTAGACATCCTTGTTGACCTTCGTTAGCTACGTTAAGCTGATAGTGGGGTCTTCCACAAAGCTTTCAGCTGCTTTCACACCGGACGCGAAATGAATTTTTCACGTGACAGATTATATTCAAAGCCAATGCGAAGTGTCTTTGCATTGACTTTGAATGTAATCTGTCATGCTGTGAAAGCAGCTTTATCCAGAGGAGACACTTCTCTCGGTTATGATGGGGCTTTGGGAAGGGTATAAAATACACCCCATTGCCCAGCCTCTCGGGATACCTCGTATCGGAGTTAAATTTACCCCGAGCACAGCGTTTGACCATTTTTTAAACTTAGAAACATTTTAAAACCCCATAAAAGCGAACGATTTGCAGTTTCCGTAATGCATTTCAGTGGAAGTTCAGGCTCAGAATGTCCGAGTATATGGGGAGAGAATACGCACTGTGACTGGCTCATCATATTTGAGGGCTGGGCTTAGCCATAGGTCAATTATTTTGCCTGTGTTAGCTTTTCTATATACTTTGGCCTTCATGCATGGCATTTTCTATAGGTGGCATCCAATATTGTGAATCATATAGTCCTGTAAAAAATGCAGGGTCTTTGGCTCTCTATTTCATGGAATGACCCAAAAATAAATAAAATACCGCAGTTCTGCATTCAACGGAAGTTCCGCCTCCCAGCTCGTGTTTATACGAGTATTCATCTGAGTGGCAGCAGAGTCTCTGGGCAATGAACGAGCCGGGAGGCGGGACTTCTGTTGAATGCGTGAGCTTACTTGAAGCATAACTGTGGTATTTCATTATTTTTAGTGAAAAATAACCGCGTTTCTAGAGTTTTGAGGATACGAGTGGACAAAGCATACTTGGATTATACTAGACGATGAGTTGGACGATGGTTTGAAAGTTTGTCCACGGACGTTTTGTGGAGTTCTCCCATTGCAACTGAGTGACCCCATTTGCTTCCAGCAAAAAAGGAATTTGGATAATTTTTCAAAACTCTCCAGTGGCCATAAAGTTGCGCCAGGTGAAGAACAACTTTGTCTGTTCAAGACATCTAATGGTGAGTAATTGATTTACAAATTATAGTTTTTGGGAGGAGTATCACTTTAATCTAGCTGATGCAATCATGCCCTTCGAGCTATAGCTAATGCCAATTACAGTGAAATACATTATGTAATTTGAGTATTATTTAATGTAGCCTTTATTATACCGGGGAATCCCACTGAAATAAACAAAATGCAGATATGGCCAAACATTATCCTGTTCAAAACCTAACAACCACTCCAAGAGTAAACGCAAGCAAGCCACAATCTAATTTTTAAGCTCATGTCAAATAACATTCACGAATGCTGTTGCTGGCCAGCTAACTCATATTCGATTGGTGGTTCTCGCCAAAAGGTCACCCAATCAGCCAAGAGCAGAAAACATGAATATTCATATATTCACTTCATTAGTGACGTAAGGGCTAAACGCTGGCTATACGACTGAGGCCAGACTGATATCAGTCAGTGACCGTTGGGAGCGACCAGCACTTGATATGTATGGATTCCAGGCTACTTTAGGCCAGTCGGGCTTATGCTGTGGTTAGATGCCTCCGTGGTGGTCTGTCGTACGTCTCTGCGTCCGTAAACGTTTTTCCTCGTCAGCGCTCTAGTGCCTTCAGTTTTTCACGGATCCTTTCCATGTTTTATATATGTGTATATGGTATGAAAATCTGGGGCAATTTCGATTTTTGCCATGTTAGGCCAAGCGGGCACAGTGGCTTTGCCACTATTTTTTAATATGGTGTTACTGTCTAAATACTTATGTACTGCTTTGTACGTCATCTCGTGACATCAAAATTACAGTCTAGTTTTCAAATTTTGTAGTGGGGGACCTGAATAAAAATTAACACCTAACCGGGAAAATGTCCTCTGTCAAATTAGATAACAGGAGCACTCAGAGAGGGCATACCTACACCAAGGCATTTGGAACTTTACAACCATCTAGTGGATTTTAAGATGTATGGCATTCATTATTCCATCCGACAATGGTCAAGAATCCTTTAAAAAATTGCTGGATCAAGAATTTGATTGCTGCTCTCACAAAATTGGTCGGCAGTTAATTTTTTACAGTTAAATTCAAATAAAACTGGAGTCACAATTCTTGGTCCAAAGTTAGTGAGGGATAACACTCAATCATCTCTAGAACCTCTTGCTTCAAATATTAGGCCCTTTTCTCAAAATCCTGGCATGATATTTGATACCAAACTCAAATCTGAGCCACTCATTAAGAAGCTTGTACTGTCATGCCATTTGCAACTCCAAAACATTTCTAAAATTAGATCAGTTTTGTCTTTTGAAGATACTAAAAAATATATTTATTCATTTATTTAGACTACTGAAGGTTAGACTACAGTGACTCTTTATTTACCCACCTGAATAAGAAATCTCTGGCCAAACAATAAGTAGTTCAAAATTGAGCAGAAACATTGCTCCCTAAAACAATCAAAAAGCCCATATTACTCAAATTTTTGCATCTTAGCACTAGCTGCCAATTCATTTTAAAATCAATTTAAAAATTTTATTGATTACCCTCAAAGCACTTCATGGCAACAGAATATATAAGTGAGCTTTTCATTCCTTATAAACCTAATAGATTGATCAGGTCATCAAAGCAAATATTACTGGCTGTTCCAGAGTCTACGTTAAAAACAAAGGGTGATCTGGCTTTTTCAGTTAAAGCTCCAAGACTCTGGAATGGCCTCCCAGTTAATATAAGGCATGCTTAATCTTTACCTTCTTTTAAATCTCTATTGAAGACTCACTTTAATAGGCTTGCTTTTGGTGACTAAATTCTTTTATCATACTACTGTTTTCTTCCTTTCTTGTGTGAGTCTGTTTTGAAAATACTTTATTCTTCTATGTTGATGTTTATTCCCTAACTTTTTATATATATTTACTTTTTACCTGTTTGTGATGCACTTTGTGCTGTTTTGTATGAAAAGTGCGATATACATTTATTATTATTATTATTATTATTATAATTATTGTTGTTGTTGTTGTTTTTACTACATACACATGGTATTTCTTGAATGCTCTTGCTGTAATTCTGAAGTTTACAGGTTTACACATCCTAACCCCAGTTCAATCCCTTAGAGACGGTTTCAATATGGGATTTTCCCAATAATCTGAATGAAAACAAATCAAAACATCATCAAATCATTCAAAGGAATACACTGATAGATTAAAATATTTTATTGTGCATAATCCAAAGATTAACTATTCACAGAAATTAATATAGAGAAATGCATCTGAAAATTATTTCTTGTGTAATCTGCATTTTGCTAAGGCAGTGTGAAGATATGTGTGCTTGTATTCGGCCCAAACAGTAAAAACAAGAAAAAAATTGGATGCTCAAATCAAGAACCTTCCTTTATGCAAAACCTTTCCTTTGCTCCAATACATATCCCTAAATCTGCCCAAAACCTACCGTTAATCATTTATCCAATCCTAACCTTAACTTCATGCCTCTAATGCATTTCCATTATCAGATTTTGTTTTAAAATTAATTTGAAACCTATTTATGAATCATCACCGCAACAATGAAAATTCAATCAATGGCATTTCATGTTATTTATTTTTGAGACGCATTTCACTAGCAATAAGCTCCAGCTCGTCCACAACTCTGATAAGGAAGAAGTGATTTTGATATTGGATGGACAAATTTTGTGGAAATATTTCTGTAGTCCAAAATAAGACCTCACCCTTTTGCTATAACTGTCTCTTTTTTTCCAAATTTGGGCTAACTGTATTATGTATCAAGTCTCCAAGTCTATCCATAGCCTTAGTCTTAACTTTAATTGTGATTTTCACACTAACATAACTGCCACTAATTTATATCAATCTTAAACATTAAGGAAAGTCGTACTCCCAATCATTATCCTGAGCCCTAAACATAACTTTTTAAACAAAAGCCTGCCACTACCTTTACACAAGTCATATTTACTGTATTACTGCTTGGAAACTGCTTGGAGGGAATATCACTGTAATTTACGTATTTGTCCAACAGATGACGCCATAATGCCAATGTAGGGCAGAGCCGAGCCATTTATGTGCAACAATTATTGAGAGTGTTTGAGCATCCCTCTGATGGGAGGAGCTGCAAAATAATCCATGTACAGCATGTTTAAAAAATAATTCTTATTGACTAGGGCCTGTTGAAGTGCAAATTAGGGATGACCACTGGTGTGTTATGCTAAAGTGCTATGAACACAAAGTGAATATAGGTCTCTAAAGGTTGCATGTTGCCATGCCATTTCAGATATACAGGGTACATATGTGGTAGGTATGTGTTGTTTTAGTAACATGGACCTACGCAGTGTAAATGCCAGTATCAAGGTGTGTATCAAGGGTTGGTTCTTGGGCCCTTAGCCTATGCTCTCTTGCTGCAAATGAAGTTGAGCCTCTCTGTCTTGGGCAATTTGTACCACTTCTGCCCACCACAGGACTCTATAGCCCCCATACGCCCACACTCATCCTGCAGGCTCTGCGAGGCCCAGTTCTGGTAGCAGACTCCATCTGCGTTGACCCAGTGCCAGTACCTCAAAGCACAGGAGAAGCGGAGGCCCAGCCACACATGGTCTGTAGAGGCCTGCTGGGCCCTTCTCTTCACCCAGTGCTGAAGAGACTCAGTGTAAACGGACACCAGGTCACTGTGGTTCCTCCTGCAGTAATCCAGGGCTTCGTCCCAGGTACGGTTCTCTCTCACCAGGATAAGATCATCTGGAGAGACGAATGGGGAGGAGGGGTGATCAACGCAAATTCTAATCCCACACACATTTTTTCCCTCCTTCTGAAGTGGTCCTATCACAGGTAGAGCAGTTGCTAGGAATCCTGGGTCCCAAGTAAGAATAGGACCCCCAGAATTCCCCCTTTATTTAGTCAAACTCACAAGCAGTGGGTCCTCACCAACCTCAGAACCCAAAGACCTGTCACCTCTGTCACTCCACAAGAGAAGGTCCTGATCACCGAGAGGGAGGCACCAATACGACTTCTTCAGCCCCAATACACACACCGATAGCTGGGCTTTGGCTATTGGCTGATAACAAATACAGATCCAAGACCAGTGTTTAATTAAAAAGCCATATGCTTCACAGTGTGGAAGACTCTGGGATCATTTTTTAATGTGCAAGACAACATCAGGTTTGACTTAAATTTGGCTTTCAAAACATCAACATACAAATATATGTACCGAATTGTTAGTTATTATTATAATGGCGTCACACTCTTAGTGCTTTCAGAGGGATGCGATTGGCCTCTGTTTTGGCTCTGTTCTCCCGCAAATTGAAAGGCAGCAAAATATACAAATTAACATGAGGTTAAAGTGCACATGAGGTCAGTGTTAATCTGAGAGTACTTGGTAAAAAATAAAACTTAAAAAATAAGGCAACCAGCTGCACAGCATTTTTGAGTTTTCTCAACTTCATTTTTTGAGTTTGCTCAAACCAATATTTACAGTTTTTCTCAGTTGCTTTGGTGCATTTCTCTGATCAGAAGTAAAATTCTCATAACTATTAGTTCAGCCTCCAAAACATTTAGTCACTTGTGCACATCATAGTCGCAATTTCTCATTACTTTGAACAAATTGTGAATGCTTTTGGACATGCATCAATTGCTTTCATACAATTCTCTGCTGTTTTATAACATCATGATTTGCTTATATCATGTCAGGTCGGGAGGAGCTCAGAGTAGAGCCGCTGCTCCTCCACGTCGAGAGGAGCCAGCTGAGGTGGCTTGGGCATCTATATCGGATGCCCCCTGGGCGCCTTCCTGGGAAGGTGTTCGGGCATGCCCCACCGGGAGGAGGCCCCGGGAAGACCCAGGACATGCTGGAGGGACTATGTCGCTCGGCTGGCCTGAGAACGCCTCGGGATACCCCCAGAAGAACTGGAGGAAGTGTCCAGGGAGAGGGAAGTCTGGGCATCCTTGCTTAGACTGCTGCCCCCGCGACCCGGCCCCGGATAAGCGGAAGAAGATGGATGGATGGATGGATATATCATGTCAGTCAAAATGAACTATACTTATGAATGCTGAATAGTCATTCTCTATAAAACTAATAGTCCTCATTTCATTGCTTGAGTCTTTACATACAAAACTGTTGAACTAGTTGTCAAAATCTGTCAAGCTAATTTTAAACATTTCTTTATCATTTTTTTCCTGGAAATATCTCCCTCCCTACTCCCCCATTCCTGAATCCACTAGAGGAGTTTTTCTGCCTGGAGGTGGAAGGTATATGACTGGCGTCCTTTACAACCAAATGGCCCTGCTAGCAGCCATGGATGCAGCATGTGATGACATCACAGCAGAGTCCTGCAGAGGGTGCATTCGCCACTCGAGGAGATACTTTCCTCGCTGCAGTGCAGGGGATGATATTCGCTGTGATGTAGATGAAAATATATGGCCAGACAGACAGGAGCGTCTGGATGTGAAGGAATGATTTACAGTACTCTGTATGTCCAGTTACAATATGTACTGCAATATTGTTTACAGTTGTGCACAGCTCTACCCAGAGGGTGTTTCTTATGTTTGTTGTAAATACGTGACTAGTTATTTTTCTTTTGCACAAAGCTGTGAACAAATTAGAATTGCAAAGAGCATATGCAAAAAAAATGTGAAACATACATATTCAGTGTCTTGTACTCAATCACCCCACTAAATTCAGTAATGTGTAACTTTACTGTAGTTTTCAAATGGCTATACAAATAGTGTATAGTACTGTCTTGAGCATTTTCAGGTATTGTCACCAAGATTTGACTTTTTTGTATTGGAAAACACAGAGTAAACTGTCATAATGAAAACATGACAAAGGCATTTGACTATCTTGTTCATAAACAATGGTGTCAGTACTTATCATTTTGATGACACTGACAGTTTCATTGACATGAATACTTGCTTTTGAGGAATAAACTATGCATTTTGAGCAAGTGACGCGCTTTTGCAGGTTATCAACTAGGTTTTGCAGTTTGCACTAATTGTTTTGAGAATTGCACTAACTGTTGTGCAAATGTTAATAGTGATGTGAGAAATGCACCAAAGCGACTGAGAAAAACTGTAAAAAAAAAAAAAAAAAAACTCAGGGCATGATGTTGAGCCGACTGAAAAGCATTGTGCAGCTGGTTGCCTTAGGTCTTTAATTTGAGTCAGCTTTTCATTTTTTTACATTGTATTTGCTTCCGTATTGAGCAATACCCTTAGAAATTACAGTCATTTTTGTAGATGGCCACTGTCCAATTTTTAATGGGCTGCACTGTAAAAACTGCCAAAGAAAAGCAATACAGTTTTATCTGGCAATATTTTTATGACAAAGGATATTTTAGATTACAGCAGCAACACTGGGAGAGTGTTTTGGGTGACTTTAAACAAGGCAGAGCTTGATTTAATTTTCGGTTTGTTTGTTTTGTGATCGGCTCACTCCCTTGTCATCCAACACTCACCTCAGGATCAGTGCGGACGGAGCACCTGAGGTAAACTCTCCAACTGAACTCACCATCGTAGCAGTAGAAAGGTTTTTCCTTGCTGCACTCGTCCTTCTTCCATTTTCCTGAGGACTCCACCGCAGTGCAGTTTGGATCTTTTTCCTCTTTACTCGTCTCGTCCCAGTTGTGATGTGAGAATTGGCTCTGGTCGGACCACATCCAAATTTTAGACAGACCTATCCACCAGTTTTCGTATGACGACCCATTCATTTGTACCAGTTTGTCTTGTATTCTCCTGCGGTCTTCCTCGTTCTTCATCACTGCCAGGCCTGTGTAATTCTGGTCTTTGCAGTACCTCTGAGCCTCTGTCCAACTCAGATTCTGATGTGATTTGTAGAAATACTCTGGAGTCTGGCCCTCTGTAACGATACAGCAGGATGTGTTTAATCTCCATCAGGGCCGGCTCAAGGCATTTTGCTGCCCGAGGCGAGATTAGGATTTGGTGCCCCCCCACCCCGAAAGCCCATCACTGCAATACCTTCTCAATTACCATTAGACACACCAAAACAGTTCAATCATTTCTCAAACAAACACACTACATTCAACAATACTATATATATATATATATATATATATATATATATATTATATTATGTACGTTTAGAAATAATTATATATATATATATATGGAATAAAAGTTTGAATATATAGAATGAAACACTGAACATATGGAATGAATTGCGAATATATGGAACGAAAGTCTGAATATACGGAATGACACTTGAATATATTGAAAGAAACTTGAATATATGGATTGAAACTTGAGTATATGGAATGAGAGTCTGGATTTATCAAATGGCAATTTGAATATATGGAATTACACTCTGAATATATAAAATGAAACTCTGGATATATGGAATGAAAGTTTGAATATATGGAATGAAACATGAGAATATTGAATGGAAACTGACATCATCAAGGCGCTAGCGTCATCTTGTGTTTTGAGACAATTAGTTATCGCTGTTGCTGCAAAAGTGAGTGCGACCTTATGAGTGAGTCAGCACCAAATCTGGTCTCAGCAATTCTCAGTAATGAAGATATAATCAGCCCTTCAGCGAACACATGTACGGGCCATAACGCTCAACCGAATCCAATATCGTTCTACTGATGAAGAAATTTATTCACTCTTTCATAATGCAGGGAGCGCCACAGGCCACAGTGCTGCCCGTCAGGCAATTCAGGCCAACGTTTATCCTGGAAGAAACACGCCTTCACCCTCGCAGATGCATTGCAGTCAAGCTATCACCAGCTCGAGAAACGACGGTCAAACTTTCACCGCAAAAATTTGATGTGCAAATACAGCGGATAGCGTGGTAGGAAAGTCACGTGATGCAATTGCTGTCAAGAACTAGCTTGTGGAAAAAAATAACGAGGCTTATTCAACAAAAGTATGCGTGTATTTTGTTCAGAAAAAAAATTGTTAACAACATCCATAATTTGGTTTTAAATTATTTTTATTTATTTCCTTTTTTTCACTAAATAGTTGGCACTTTGTGCAGATCGAAATGTGAGATTTTGGTGAAGTGCCATAAATCCAGATCACTAACGATTGCATCTCACATTTCCAGTGTTTTACTATAAGCAAAAAGGGAAAAAAAAGGCAGTTATTACTGAATTAATGTAGGAATTGCCATCAAAATTGGTACTTTAGGAGGTGCACAAAAAGAAGACAATTCAAGTGGGGACCATAATACTTGATACATAATACCGTAATGCAACAGTACTGCCCAAAAATCGCTTCAAAGAGTGAAACATTAGCGCGTTTTGCCACGAAATTCAATGACAAGCAACTGTTTCATGCTACTTTATTTTTTAAGCCAAATGTAACACCTTTTCGGAACATGGTCACAAGTAAAAGATTGAGTACTTCCCTAGCCACTGTTTAAAAGGCATAGCTGATGGTGGATTCCATTAGTCTGTTCACATTAATTATTACAGAATAACAGCATTGGATTTTGTGATTTTCTGAAACTTTAGACGACAATGCATTGTTTATTTGACATCCAAAAAAAAAAAAAAAAAATGTCCACGAACAGCAACACAATTGCATAGCAGAGTAAGGGCTCTATCTTACGGCCTGTGCAAAGCCACGCAAAGCGTGACACAAGTGTCTTTGCAAGAGTATGACTGGCGCAAATGTCATTTGTCAATCCTGTGCATAGATGGGAAAGATAGCTGATGTAATTGTCTATAATGTTGAATTATTTAGCCTGAGGTGAGTTTTTTAAATATTGCCATGTGTCTCAAAGATATTTTGACTTATTGGCTGCAGGTTACGGCATGGTGCATCCCATATATTCAGAGATTAATTCAATATATTCAGACTTTCATTCCATATATTCTGACTTTCATTCTATATATTCAAGTTTCATTCCATACATTCAAGTTTCATTCCATATATTCTGACTTTCATTCCATATATTCAAGTTTCATTCCATATATTCACTTTCATTCAATGTATTCAGACTTTCATCCCATATATTCAGACTTTCATTCAATATATTCAAGTGTCATTCAATATATTCAGACCTTCATTCAATATATTCAGACTTGCATTCCATATATTCAAGTTTCATTCCATATATTCAGACTTTCATTCTATATTTTCAAGTTTCATTCAATTCAGACCTTCATTCAATATATTCAGACTTGCATTCCATATATTCAAGTTTCATTCCATATATATAATAATTTCCTAAACAGCTTGCCATAATATTTATATATATATATATATATGAATGTGGCAGGCTGAGGGACGGCCTGGGCGGGGAATTGAACCCCAGACTCCCGGGTAAGAGTCAAGCAGCCCATATCACCAAAGGCCAGGCTCATTGGCAAGATAATAAGTAGCGCACTTATTAGGAGACATTTCTAGTGACAGGACTCATCAACTGTCACATCTCTCCCCTATGAGAATGTCTCTAATAAGTGCGCTACCTGGCTATCTTGTCAATCTAGCCTGGCTCTTGGCGATGTGGTCAGCGTGGTTTGACTCTCTACCCGGAGTCTGGAGGTTCAATTTCCCGCCCCTTCGCCTGCCACATTCTGGCGTAATCGGCAGGATCTGGGGATCCGAATAGATGGCAGCATGCGTAAGGCATGGAGCGTGAGGACACGCTCCCGAAAGAGGGGGGCAGATGTGACAGTTGAAGGGTCCTGTCACTAGAAATGCTAGAAACCACATGCATTGAAGTCCAGAAGTATTTGAACACTGACACAATTTAAAGGGCTGTAATTCCGGGGCTGCCGTTCCATTTACAGACGTAACATGACTTTGAAACGACCTTTACAGACCTCTATGTAACCTCTACTAAAGCAAAATGATCATCACATGAAATCTGCTGTTGTAACACTACCTCCACACGACCTTTACAGACAAAACATGACCTCTGCATGAAAGGAATGTGAGACTTCAAAATGGAGTCAACTTGCGTTAGTTTTTACAAAACTGTACGTGCATGCATGGGAGGGTAATATGGATGAGGACAATTCAACAAGAATGGTTTACAGTTTGGTATAAAGTAAGGCTGTATCTGAATTAGTCCTCACAGGTGTTCGAGTAATGCGATTTTAAAAAGACAGGCATTCTGACCTTTGCAACCTTTGTAGCAGATGAAATGGAAGGGCTTAGAACAATTAAAATCATGAAATTCCCCATCTTTCCTCATTACTGCACAGTTCTCATATCCATCTTTATTGTTTGGTTGCCCTTTTTTCCAGGTCAAAGATGAATCCTCAGCCTCCTGATAGAGATCTGGGTATGCAAGAGACCACTGCCATGCTCTTTTGAGCCCGATCCAGGCGTCTCCTGATGACACTTTACTCTGCGGTAAAACGGCTTTTTGTCCTTCGTACAGGGTGACTAAATCAGCGTAATTCTGCTGACAGAAACTCTGAGCATCAGACCAGTTCTTTTTATCTTTAAAAAGGTGATACTGAAGAGAAAGGCAGGGCCACAGAGTGTAGGATCCTGTGAAACACACACACACACACACACACACACAAGTTAGTGCAGCTATCCTTACTGGGACTTTGCATTAACTTCCATTGACTGTGGTCAGCCTAACCCTCACCCTAACCCTAACCTTAACCTAACCCTAATTCACACCTGACCCCTAACCTTAACCATGACCTCAGAAATGGTTTCTTAGTGCATTAAAACTGGACTCTGGTCCGCATGAGGACTAATGATCCAGGCAAGGACCCCCCCCCCCCACACAACACACACACACACACACACACACACACAGCAGAACAATGCTACACGGCCGAAGTTTGAAGACAAGAGCATTTACATCTTCTTCTGAAATGAAGGTGATTAATATGAAGACAATCCCTGCCTCTGTAACGGCCTCTGCCCTTCAAGGGTTCGCAGGAAAATTATGGCAGGGTTGTGCCTCGATTACAATCAGAAAAGTGTCAATGAGGCAGCGGTGCCAGTCGATAAGACCAGTGTTGGAGGTCAGGGTTCTGTCCAGGCCAGATAACTTATTCAGCACCAATTTAACAAACCACATACAGTCCTGGCCATAATTATTGGCACCAATGGCAAAGATGAGCATACATGATGATAAACTTTTAACCTTTTGAAGAATTAGCTTCATCTCATGCGGAAAAAGTGAGGGGAAAACATACAAGATTTAATTGAAATAAATTCATTCTGAGAAAAAAAATCCCTCATCAAAAAATAATTATAAATAAAACCACAAGTGCCACTATTATTGGAACCCCCATATTTAATACTTTGGAGAATACTATGGAAAAAGGAATTTGAGACTTTTCTTCTTTGCAGAATCTCTCTAGATCAGCGGTTCTAAAATTGGGTCCTGGGGACCCCTGTGTTTGCTGGCTTTTGTTCCGACCCGCGATGGTGGGCCAGAATTTCAACAAGCTGTTACTTTTTCTAAACTAAAAGCTTACAGATAAAGATTGCTCAACGCTCTGGGGTTACCGATGTTGTATGCAACGTCAAAGAACACGTTATATTTAATTTTAAATATTTCCACAAATAAAAGTCTGAGATTCAATTTCCATTTTGTGTTTTTTCTTTTTTATATTTATGGGGATATAAATATTTATATACTCAGCGCCATTAAAACACACAGGTAAGGTATGTGTACTGTATTTAAGCAAATTGAAGAATCGATTGATTTTTATTGCTTTTCCAGTGAGGCACGAGAGGAAATAAAAAAAAAGCGCGTGGTATTGTAATCCTGGCCAGCGCCCGCGTGCGCACCAAGCACTTCAGTAATAACAAACATTGAGCTGTTAGTGATGTGTAGCGACACTTGACTTGTTCTTTTTTAGTGCGGTCAATAGCCTACATAAAGCCAACAAAAAAACGAAAAAATGCTACTGCATCAAGAAAATGCAACGGCTTGTAACACAGGTGAGAGAAAAAGAGCCTTTGGCATGTTACGGGCAGATCTCAGCCGCCCGAGAGGTGGTGCGTCATTTGCACTGTCACTGTTCAACAATCAGTCGGCTGTCTATCCGAGAATGGAACACAGGCAATGTCACTGACCGACCCTGCTTAGGGCAGCCACGAGTGACGATGGCAGCTCAAGAGCGCCACATCTGGTTACAGCCCGTGCGTGACAGATTCTGGACAGCAACCAAAACTGATCATGAGATGAGGGGTCCAAGGCAAGTACCGTTCGAGGTGAGCAACACATGTGGCCCTACAGAAAACCCATTTTTTGCCCATCAACAGGAGTAGGAACTCTTCACTTCTGACTGTGGGCACCTGCCTCTGTGTAATTTTTGGCTCTTTATTTTTTCTGTCTGGAGAATGGAAAACAGGGACTGTCGCTGACCAACCACTTCAACCATGCTGGGCAAAAATGGGTTTCTGTAGGGCCCGTAGTGCTGTTGCTCACATAGACAGTGTCAAATGGTACTTGCGCCACCCTCAATCGCCCCGACCCTCATCTCATGATCAGTTTTGGTGCTGTCCGAATCTGTCACACACAGGCTGTAACCAGATGTGGCGCTCTTGAGCTGCCATCGCCACTGTGGCTGGCTAAGCGGGTCGGCCAGTGACAGTGCCTGTGTTCCATTCTCGGATTGACAACCGACTGATTGTTGAACAGTTACAGTGCAATGACGCACCACCTCTTGGTGGCTGAGATCTGCCCGTAACATGCCAAAGGCTCTTTTTCTCTCTCCTGTGTCACAAGCCGGTCCATTTTCTTGATGCAGTAGCATTTTTTTCGTTTTTTTGTTGGCTTTATGTAGGCTATTGACCACACCAAAAACAAGTCAAGTGTCACTGTACACATCACAAACAGCTCAATGTTAGTTATCACTGAAGTGCTTTGGTGCGTGCACGGGTGCACGCCAGATTACAATACCACGCGCTTTTTTTATTTCCTCTCAGCCTCACTGGAAAAGCAATAAAAATCAATCAATTCTTCAATTTGCCGCAAATACAGTACATACCTCACCTGTGCGTTTTTAATGGCACTGAGTATATATATATATATGTGTGTGTGTGTGTGTGTGTGTGTGTGTGTGTGTGTGTGTGTATATATGGGGAGGGGGGGGGCCGATTTTTCAGACATAAGGCCCAAAATTGCTAGCGGCGCCCATGACCATGAGATTCAGCCAGTGCAAAAACATTTTTTCACATGTTAAATTACACAGCTAATGCTTCAAGGTGCACTATGCAAGTTTGTTGGCAACACTTCTGTTGACATTCGAATTCAAACAAAACAGAGGTAGCCTGCCCCTCCCTCCCATAGTTCCCTCCTTCCCATGCTTCCATAACTGTCAACGCTTGTCGGTGATTGGCCGACAGTTTGTTATGTTATGGGGCACAGCCTGTGCCCCTTGTGTTTATTTGCAGTTTAGACGCCTGTGTGGTCTCCAGAGCCCGGTTTTTTTTACAGTGAATTTAGGGGCAGGCAGCTAGCGGTTCGTGGAGAGATGTCGGCGAATTGAGACAAAAATATAATAGCGCAGAAAGTAAACAAACTTGCATAGTGCACCTTTCAGCAAAAACAAATAAGATGACCAATCATTGGTCACGTCACTGGTGTTGCATGCGCTGAAATGTTCTGCACGCGAAAGATCTTAAGTCAATCAGTAAATAGGTTCTGGAGCTTAATTGCTTTCACAGCTACCAGTAGTGATGAGAACTGCAGAACATTAAGAACATCCATCCATCGATTATCTACACTGCCTCTTCCTCATCAGAGTCACAGGGGAGCTGGGGCCTTTTCTGGCCGAATACGGGCGAAAGGCAGGAACACCCTCTAGAGAGCTCGCCAATCCATCACAGGACAGTAAAGAACACATTTGTGCCAAACACATTTGTGACCTCACACTGTAACGATGACCGTGATGCTGTGACATGAATGTGTGACACAGATAAAGCACTGACCTGAAATCAGGAAGAACATAAAAGCATATTGCTTCATGACTGATGATTGGCTACCTGCAGAAACACACACATGCAGTACATTGCTGTTATTTAGTTGACACTTTTATCCAGTGAGGCTTACAGTTGACCAGACAAAGCAGGGGAAATTGCCCCTGGAGCAGTGTGGGGTGAAGGGCGTTGATCAAGACCCGAACAGCTCCACAAACCTTATTGTACCTAAACTATGGTTTAACCACCAGCCCTTTGAACCCAGTCAAATAAACCAACAACTAGGCTATAGGCCACCCCATTAAAAGAATGGTTTTGCAACCAACAAAAAAATGGCTCTGAAACACATAAAAATACTCAACTAAAATAAAAACTACAGAATGATCATTGGCAATAAATTATGGTAGCACATAGGCTTTGTCAAAGATTGCTGCTCTATTAGCTGGTATAGCCTTCATTATCCGTCCATCCATCCATTCTCTATACCGCTTCTTCCTCACTGGGGTTGTGGAGGAGCTGGAGCCAATCCCAGCTGACTGTGAGCAAAAGGCAGGGGCACATCCTGGATGGCTGGCCAATCCTTCCCAAGGCTCACACACCATTCCCTCACACACTCATGCCTATGCGCAATTTAGTGTCTCTAATTAGCATGACACACATACCTTTGGACTGCGAGAGAAAACCAGAGTTCCTGGAAAAACCCCTGCAAACAGAGGGAGAACATACAGACTCCACACAGAAAGGCCCCAGGTCGGATTGAAACCCACGACTCTCTTGCTGTGAGGTGACAGTGCCACCCATTTGTTTTATTTATATATATATATATATATATATATATATATATATATATATGTGTGTGTGTGTGTACAGCTCTGGAAAAAATTAAAAGACCACTGCAAAATGATCAGTTTTTCTGGTTTTACTATTTATAGGTATGTGTTTGAGTAAAATGAACATTTTTGTTTTATTCTCTAAACTGCTGACAGCATTTCTCTCAAATTTGAAATTAAAATATTGCCATTTAGAGCATGTATTGGCAGAAAATGACAACTGGTCAAAATAACAAAAAAGATGCAGTGTTTTCAGACCTTGAATAATTTTATTTATTGACTTAATATAGCGCCCTTTAACATGTAAATGATCAATTTCACAGATATACGCAGGCAGGCTATTCCACAAGGTAGGGGCAGCAGTGTAAAACGATTGAGCGCCTAAAGTTGTGAGCATCCGCCCCTTAGGCATTCCAAAAAAATAGTAGAACATGATCCTAGTGAATATGTTGAACAGGACCTAGTGCTGACTAACTTACTGATGATCTAGGTGACATGCCATGAATGGCCTTGAAAGTGATAATCAATATTTTAAAATGGATGCGATAAAACACTGGTAACCAATGAAGCTCATACAAAACTGGAGTAATGTGATCACACTTCTTCGTTTTCATTATTAATCTAGCGGCGGCGTTCTGGACTTGCTGTAGTTTAGAAATCTGATATTTAGGCAGGCCATAAAGTAAACTATTACAATAGTCCAGTCGTGAGATTACAAAAGCATGGACTAATGTCTGAAGGCACTCCTTAGATAAATATTTAGAAATACAACGAATATTGTGAATGTAATTGAAAGAAACTTTACACAGTTTGTTAATATGATTGTTCATGCTTAGTGAGTTATCGATAATAGCCCCAGGTTCCTAACATGTAATGAAGGATCAATATTATGATCACCAACTTGTAGACTAAAGGGGCTAAGTTTACTGAGCTGTTGACGAGTCCCAATGATAAGAAACTCAGTTTTATCATCATTCAGTAACAACCTCCCATCAATCAGCCAGTTCCTTATATCACATATGCACTTCTCCATTGCGCGCAGTGCCACATCCTGAGCATCATCATCATCTGGTCTGAAACCAAGGTACAATTGTGTATTGTCTGCATAACAGTGAACTTGGGGAAGGTGGCGTTCGATAACCTTGAACAGTGTGGAGGTGTAAATGATGAACAACAGGGGGCCTAGACAAGAACCCTGAGGTACGCCACAGGCAAGTGAAAACTGCCTGGACAGCGATCCATCAATGGAGATTTGCTGGCTCCGATTCAATAAATATGACCGGAACCAGTCAAATGCTTTCCCACACATGCCAACATCCTTGCGCAATCGCTCCAACAAGATATTAAGATCGACCGTGTCGAATGCCACGCTAAGATCCAATAGGACCATCAAAGTCACATGCTGTGAGTTCATTTTCAAAAGAACGTCGTTCATCACTTTGAGCAGGGCTGTTTCAGTACTATGGTATTGGCGGTAAGACGATTGCAGCTCAGGATAGATGTCATTCACAACCATTTGCTCAGGCGTTTGCCTAAATACAGCCTTTTCGGTAAGCATAGAGATGTACTGCAGATTATGATTGGTCTAAAGCTCTGAAAAATCAATTCAAGTCCAATCTTCTTCAGGAGAGGATGGACTAGCGCATTCTTCCATTGATCAGCAAATGTACCCGTCTTTAGCGATAAATTGATTATCTTGGTAATGACTGGCAACAGAATATCAATACAGCCAAAAACTAGAGACGAAGGCATTGCATCAAGCAAACATGACTTTTTGGGTGTAGTCTCAATGAGTTAATGCAAAGAAAACACGTTCATATTCATTTTTAAACAACACAACACTAATATTTTAACTTAGGAAGAGTTTAGAAATCAATGTTGATGGGATAATCTCAATCTTTAATCACAGCAGTGGTTTTTATAATCTTCCTCATAAAACTTACTTGCCCCATTATTACTAGATATTTTCAATGATTCCCTGCAACAAAGTTCCCTCCCACCAACTCTAAATCAAGCTTCAATTTCGCTCATTCTTAAGAAAGACAAGGACCCAAAAGAATGTGGTAGTTGGAGGCCGATTAGTCTGCTAAATGCAGATGTAAAACTTCTGGCTCAAGTTTTAGCTTGCGGCTTAGATCCCTGTCTACCCGATATTATTTCAGAAAACCAAACAGGGTTTGTCAGAGGACGAAAATTATCATCTAACATTAGAAGACTGTTAAATATTTTGCTTTCTCCCAACATTGCTCAAGCTGCCGAAATGGTTATAACACTGGACGCGGAGAAAGCCTTTGATCGGGTTGAATGGGATTACTTGTTTTTTGTCTTGGGGGAGATTCGGTTTTGGGACTAAATTTATTTCTTGGATACAACTGTTATTTTCTGCCCCTAATGCTTGTGTGACAACTAACTCACAAAGATCTGATTATTTCTCTTTAACAAGAGGACCTCGTCAAGGTTGTCCATTGTCACCCCTGCTTTTCGCCCTGGCAGTGGAGCCTCCTTCCATTGCTCTCAAATCCTCCTTTCTCTTTACTGGTATTTGTAGAGCTGGACTGGAACATCGAGTTTCTTTCTATGCCGATGATCTTTTGTTGTATGTCAAAGACCCGGTCAATTGTGTAGACGATGTTTTACACATTCTGAGAACCTTTGGGTCTTTCTCGGGCTATAAATTAAATATTGGCAAAAGTGAGTGTTTTCCTATTAATGAAGCAGCCAAACAAATTCCGTCAGGTACACTACCTTTTCGACTGGCCCATGATAATTTCCGTTATCTAGGTGTCAACAATGCTTGCTCATTTCCCTCTCTTCATAAAAATAATTTCTCAAAGTTGGTTTGGAAATTAAAGCTGATTTGAAGCGCTGGGACTCTCTCCCTCTCTCGTTGATGGGCAGAATCAGCTCTATTAAAATGAACATTCTGCCCAGACTTTTGTTCCTTTTCCAGTGTCTTCCCAAATTTTTACAAAATCTTTTTTTTTCGCAAGTTAGACCAGGTATTTTCAAAGTTTATTTGGGCTGGTAAAAATCCAAGAGCGTGCAGAGCGGTGCTGCAGAGGAGTCAGCAGAATGGGGGCCTCACATTGCCTAACCTTTTGGGTCATTCCATGTCAAAGATAAACAAAACATTTGTCACCATGTAGTCATAGATTGCTTCCATATTTTCACATTAGATAAATATGTATTAGTGATGAACAAATCCGAAATTTCAGCTCATTCGGACCAAAAATGAATTTTTGGTGAATTATTTTCTTAGGGTACTGTCTGTCAGTTTTTTTGTCAATTGACATTTTTCTTGTATTTAACATGGCATAACTTTCTTATTATTACACCTATAGCTTTGAAACTTTGCATCTAAGCTAATGTTATACTGCTTAATCAGAAAATGAAGCCCATTTTATTTTATCTTTCTTGTGGCGCAATGAGGACACCAAAAGTGCCTTTTGTTCAGGTAGTTCCATGTTTAGGTCCCCAAAGCACCCCCAATATAAACCCTAGCATAGGCTCTCTGGCATTTTTTCCATTCATTTGTGTCTGCTGAATATAAATCAGGCTGAATTCACCATGAATTCATCACCAACTGCAGTCAGCCCCTTGCCAAATGTGAAAAAAATGCTAAAATGCCACCTGTTCAAACCCCCGTATCTCCAGGGGCTCACTTTGAATTTTCTTCCATTTTTTTTTTTTACCGATTCCTAAATTGTTGATGTGTTTTGACCAATATAAATTTTGCAGGTGTCTGAATAGGGGCGGGGTAATCTCGAGAATCGCGCGGCACTTTAAGCTTCTAAGTGTTTTCAATCATTAGGCAATCACACACTAAATTGCACTAATTCCTGTATTATGGTAGACATAACAAAACAAAAATTGTTGATGTGACTTGAACAACATACATTTCAGAACTGTCTAAATAGGGGTCAGGCAATTTTTGAGAATCACACTTCTTTGCATCAATAAAATTTACTAATTCTAGTAAACGGACTGTCAAATTAAAACTTTGTATTCCATTCTATGTTTTTTGATTTTGATTTTGTTTTTATTTCCATGATTGTATGCTCATTTCATGACAATTTCAATACAACATGTATCATAACCCAACCTATACTGCGGGATGTGGGTCAAAGTCCATCCCCAAGTTCCAGAAAAACAGTTTGATTATGGTTAAGAATCATAGAGATTCATATATCACAACAGAAGTCCCCATTTAGACTACGATTTAAAGCTCCTGTTTTAAGATAATAAAGAGTTGTGAACATCATGAAGAATTTTAATCACAATATACTGAGTGTCTATGCAAGTTTAGATTTGAGAGTCCAACATGATTTAATCCAACCTTGGTCCATATAACCTGAACTCCTTTCTTCATCAGTTGGTTTGTTCCTAGTGATTTGAATAGGTGGAAGGTGCAATTACAATCTTTGCATGGATTCAGTTAGTCATCATCTCCGTCGACTTGGTTCACTGAAAATGCTGTCGGATTTAATGACCCCTCGCAATATATTTAGTCCGTCCTTGGCTTCCTTGTTCAAACAATTTTATTGATTTATGTTGGTCATAACCATGCATTTCAAAATTTTTTTATCCTGTGGTCGATCAAAAACAATAGAGCCCCAATGATAGCAAATCGCTATCATAAATCCAACTAGATAGACGTCCTCTACATCCTCGATGTCCAGGACTGCCAAACACAGCGAACGCCACTTTCCCCATGCATCCATGGTGTAACCATTTGGGGAATGTCCCATCCGGGCATGTCGGTTCTCCAGAACCTGTCCGCCTGGTGGAAATAATTTTGTCAATTGCATTTAACAGACAGTTTATAAGATCCATGTTGGTTAAAGCTGTCTGTGATCCTGTGCTGTGGGTTTGTTTAGACAGGTGGCCTGGTGTGTTCAGCAGATGCAATGGAACAGATTTAACAATAGCAGTCCACATATTTAGTCTAAACAACTCCTATTGTTTTTGCCGCTATGGTTCCGTTTAGTTTATCCAATGTCATTTTGTTGGATAAGTTTATAGTTGTTCAAACATGCACATTTCAAAAGATACTTAAAGACCTTCAAATTGTCTGCCTTTCTAATACCGTCTTCAAGTATATTCCATGCACTGACTCCAGCCACAGATAAATGCTCAATCGACTTGACCCTTCTCTTCTGCAAACATTCTGCCTCTTAGATCATACATTCACGTTCCAAAAACAGGCATTGTATATTTCTAGGCAATTCTTTTGAATCCTAAATATACAATTTGTCAGGAGTTATATTTTATTATATCCTGTAATTTAAGAAACCTTGCCTTAATAAACAAGTCGTTTGTATGTGTTCCATAAGAACGTAATGAATAATTCTAAGGGCTTTTTTTTGGAGTTTAAACAATGATTCCATTGTATTATTATAAGTGTGTCCCCATACTTCAAGCGCAAATGTAAGTGGGGTTTGAGTGCTGAATAGATTATTTTAAGAGACTTGTGTTTTAATAATTTCTGCATTTTCCAAAGAATAGACACGCTTTTAGCTAACTTTCTTTGAACCAAGTTTACATGGTGGTTTCCAGCTCAAGAGATTATCTAACATAACTCCCATGAGTTTATATTCGTTTACCCTTTCAATGCTGGTACCATTGACCTTTAAGTCTATATGTTAACAGTGTTCTTGCTTCCTAAATGCAGCAAAGAGCACAACAATGTTGTCTGTCCCAGTTTTGTCCAACTTATACTGCCGGGCTGTGGGTCCGTGACATCATTGGAACAGTTCTGTTACTGAATGGCACCCAGCATTTTTCAGAAGTCCATGTTAATGCTTGTGTCCTCTTGTTTCCCTTCATGAAAAACACGAGCAATAATCAGAAATTATTGATCAATAACTGGTTCAGGTTTCTCCTTGCCAACATGATCTACCAACCTGCATATACTAACCTTTCTGTGAATGAGTCATGCCTTGATGAATTAAGAACTTACAATTATTGTGATTCAGTAATCATTAACATTGTGTAAGAAGCTGAAAATGCCAAGCGATTCTTGAGACTACCCCACCTCTGTTCAAACACCTGCAAAATTTATATTGGTCAAAACACATCAACAGTTTTTGAAGTGGTCTCTCTACTATAATAGAGGAATCAGTTAAAAAAAATCGAGGAAAATCCAAGGTGTGCCCCTGGAGATACGGGGATTTGTTCAAGTGGCATTTTAGCATTTTTTTCACATTTGGCAAGGTACTGACTGCAGTTGGTGATAACTTCATGGTGAATTCAGCCTGATTTATATTCAGCAGACACAAATGAATGGGAAAATGCCAGAGATCCTATGCTAGGGTTTGTATTGGGGGTGCTTTGGGGACCTAAACATGGAACTGCCTGAACAAAAGGCACTTTTGGTGTCCTCATAGCTCCACAACCAAGAAAGATACAGGAAAATGGACTGCATTTTCCGATTAAACAGTATAACATTAGCTTAGATTCAAAGTTTCAAAACTATAGGTGTAATAATAAAAAAGTTATGCCATGTTAAATACAAGAAAAATGTCAATTAACAAAAAACTGATAAACAGTACCCTTAGAAAATAATTCACCAAAAATTCATTTTTAGTCTGAATGAACTGAAATTTCGGATTTGTCAGTGATATATATTTACACAGCTGCATACAAAAAATTAGCTTAATTGAGAAGGTGGTGATGAGACTCATTTAATGATCTGACTTGGAATGACCCTTTTATTTTACTACTGGGCAGCCAATTTACAAAAAAATTCACCATTGGTGTAACTCTCACAATCTTAATTGGTGCACAATGGAGGAATGCACTTCCCGCCCATCATCTCTGGCAGCTTTGGTGAGCGCCCCTCTGACTTCTTCTTGTCCAAGTTATATTAAAAACCCAGTTGTGCTCTCTTTGAAAATTCTGAAACAATTCAGACATCATTTCAAACTCTCTGCCCCTCTCCACGCAGCCCATTTGCAATAATCATCTGTTCCTTCCCCCAATTTCAGATGCAACATTTACCTTGTGGAGAGAAAGAGGCCTGTTTCATTTCTCAGACTTATATTTTGAAGGCTCATTTGCCACTTTTTAAGACCTACAAGTTAAATATAATTTACCCCAGTCTCATATGTTCCGTTTTTTTCAGGTTCGTAATTACGCTCAAATGGATTTTCATCCTTACCCTCAGCTCCCGCAGGGTTCCCTTCTTACTGAGGTGCTCTCACTCCCCAAGGCGCTGGGTAGGATCTTAATTTTATATAATTTCATATCTTCCTCAGGCCTGGGTTCTCTTGTGGGGGTTAGGGGGAACTGGGAAAGGGAGCTTGGGTTTACCGTGTCAGATGAATGGTGGGATGAGGCATTAAACAGGGTCAACTCTACTTCCTGGTGTGCCCGCCTGAACTTAATTCAGTTCAACGTCCTTCACAGGATACGTTTCATGAAAGCTAAGCTCAGTAGACTTTTTCCAGGTAGGAGCAATGTATGTGACAAATGTGGTCAGACGCCAGCAAACCATACACATACGTTTTTCTTGTGTTCAAAACTTACAGAGTTTTGGTCTCGCTTTTTTAAAACGTTAGGCAAAGCCCTCAATATCACATTGGAACATGGTCCGTTGATAGCCATTTTTGGTGTACCCCCAATACCAACCAGTTTGACAAGGTCACATTTGGATGTTGTTGCTTTCGCTTCGCTAATAGCCCTCAGATGAATTTTGCTACAGTGGAAAAGCCCAAGCCCTCCAGCTCCTACATCTTGATTGAGCGACCTAATGTCTTTCCTGTCACTAGAAAAGATGAAATATTCCCTCAGAGGCTCGACTGCTAAATTTTACAAAAGATGGCAGCCTATCATCTCATATGTAAATACTCTTACCTCTCTGGATCCCAACTGATTCTCGGATTCTTGGTATCTTGTAAAACGAGCACCCTTAGCACTCCTCCAGTTCTACATTTCTCCCTGCTGTACTTGACCTGATTTACTTTACTTTATTTCTTTTATTATTATTATTTTCTTTTTTCTTTTTCTTTCTCCTGTTTCCTGTTAATAAATTTGATTTATGTATTCGATTATTATTTTTATCACTATTGTCATTATTATTATTATTATTATTATTATTTCTTTTCTTTTCTAGATCTCTGGGTTGGGGGGATGGGGAAGGAAAGTGTTGCCCTGTTCCTGTTCTGGCTCACCTTTCCTAGAAAAGAGGGTATAAATAACTGTGGAACACATGCCTGTGTTTTTAACTTGACCTTTGTAAGACATTGGTTCCCAATAAAAATGTGTGTAAAAAAAAAAAAAAAGTCTTCCTCATAAAATAAGATATGGTTCAGGTGATCACCTAATCAGTGTCTCATTAAGTAGAATGAGGAGGCTTGTGTTGGAATCCAACAAACACTGGAATGGACTGGCTGTCATACATGTAAAAATGCTGATTTAAGAAACATTTGTGAGAGTTAATTTTTCATTTAAATTTTTAAATTTAATTTTTTTTTTACTCTTAATTTTTTCCAGAGCTGTATATATATATATACAGTTGTATGCAAAAGTTTGGGCACCCCTGATAAAATTTCTGTTACTATGAATAGTTAAGCAAGTAAAAGATGAACTGATCTCTGAATGGCATAAAGTTAAAGATAAAACACTTTTTTGACATTTTAAGCAGTATTGGTGTATTTGTTTTGTTTTGTACAATTCTAGAGTGAAAAAAGGAAAGGAGCACCCTACAAAAGTTTGGGCACCCCAAAAGATTTGAGCTTTCGGGTAACTGACTATGGTCTCAGACCATAAATAGCTTGTTAGGGCTATGACTTGTTCACAGTAATTGTTAGGAAAGGCCGGGTGATGCAAATTTCAAAGTTTATAAATACCCAGACTCCTCTAACCTTGTCCCCACAATCAGAAGCCATGGGGTCTTCTAAACAGCTGCCTTGCACTCTGGAACTGAAAATAATTCATGCACACAAAGCAGGAGAAGGCTATAAGAAGATAGCAAAGCATTTTTAGGTAAAGATTTCTTCAATTCGTAATATAATTAAGAAATGGCAGTCAACAGAAACCGTGGAGGTCAGGTTAAGGTCTGGAAGACCATGAAAACTTCCTGAGAAAACTGTTCATCGGATTGCTTGAAAGGTAAATCAAAACACCCGTTTGACAACAAAAGACCTTCAGCAAGATTTAGCACACTGTAGAGACTTGGTGCACTGCCCTACGGTTCAGCGACACTTGCTCAAATATGACCTTCATGGAAGAGCCATGAGAAGGAAACCTTTCCTGCATCCTCACCATGAAATTCAGCATCAGAAGGAACATCTGAACAAGTCTGATGCATTTACAAAACAAGTCCTGTGGACTGATGAAGTTAAAATATAACTCATCGGCTGCAATGAGCAGAGGTATGTTTGGAGAAAAAAGGATGCGGAATTTCATGAAAAGAACACCCCTCCAACTGTCAAGCAAGTGGTTGGATCGATCTTGCTTTGGGCTTGTGTTGCAGCCAGTGGCGCGGGGAACATGTCACTGGTAGAAGAAAGAATGGATTCAAATAAATTCCAGCAAATTCTGGAAGCAAACATCACACCATCTGTAAAAAGGCTGAAGATGAAAAGAGGACAGCTTCCAAAACAGGACAATGATCCTAAACACACCTCAAAATCCACAACTGTCTATCTCAAGAGGTGCGAGCTGTAGGTTTCTCCAAAGCCCTCAAGGTCTCCTACCTCAACATCATTGAAAATCTGTGGATGGACCTCAAAAGAGCAGTCCATGTAAGGCAGCCAAAGAATCTCACAGAACTAGAAGGCTTTGGCAAAGAATAATGGGCAAAATGCCCCAAACCAGAATTTAAAATCTCTTAGCTGGCACTCAAAAAGTGTTTACAAGCTGTGATACTTGCCAAAGGGAGTGTTACTTAGAACTGAACATGCAGGGTGCCCAAACCTTTGCTTCAGACCCTTTCTCTTTTTTGCCATTTTGAAACTGTAAAAAGATGGAAATAAAAAAATAATCTTGCTTAAAATATAAAGGAAATATGTCCTCATTAACTTTATGCCTTTTGGAGATGAGTCATCTTTTACTCGCTTAGCTATTCACAGTAACAAAAATTTTGATCAGGGGTGCCCAAACTTTTGCATACAACTGTATATATATATATATATATATATATATATATATATATATATTTTTTTTTTTTTTTTTTTGGGCTGCACGGTAACAGTGGGTAGCACTGCTGCCTCATGAATTTGATGGGTTTGAATCCGGCCTGGGGCCTTTCTGTGTGGAGTTTGCATGTCCTCCCCATGTTCATGTGGGTTTCCTCCAGGGTTCCCCAGTTTCCTCCCACAGTCCAAATACATGCACATCAGGCTAACTGGACACACTTAATTGCCCGTAGGTATGAATGTGTGTGTGTGTGTGTGTGTGTGTGTGTGTGTGTGAATGGTGTGTGTGCCCTGCAATGGATTGGCCAGCTGTCCAGGGTGGGTCCCAGCCTTTCGCCCTGAGTCAGCGGGATTGGCTCCAGCTCCCTTGCGACCCTTGTGAGGAAGAATCGGTATAGAGAATGGATGGATTATTTATATCAGTATTACATCACCATCAGTGCTGTGGTCTTTCCCAGTTTTCTATAGATTACTATATCACCAGCATAGTGGCTCCGCCACTAGATGTCAGAAGGTGTTTTTCTAGGTACTCGCTCATTGTGATTGGATGTATCGCCCAGGAATTACATTTGTATTTAAAAATGCATCATCGTCCAAATACTTTCAGACCTCGCTCATGAATGCAAAATGTTAATACCAGAGTCATCAGTCAGAAAGATACCAATCGGACACTCGACCAATGAAAAGAAAGATTCTGGCCAACATGAAATCTGAAGGACTGCTCGGTGGCTCATTAGGTTAAGGCTCCACTCTAATGCACCGACGGGCTGGAAAACCATTCCACTGTACAAGACATACATTCACTGCACTTATAATCAGGCAGGCATTGCCCCTGCGGTCATTCATTATCTGTTGTGCTACTTGCAGTATCAGACAACTAACTGAACAGTGATCACAACTTTACAGATGTACGCAAACTGACAGGGCGCTGACGAGTATAATTTCACTCGGGCACCTTTCAAATTTTTATTTAATAAAACCCTTCAACATGAGATTGAGGGGCTGAGCCGACAGCATTCACCAGTTTCAAAAATACTTTATTAAGATCCTTTCCCCTCTTCCTGGCTGCCTGACCGGTGCCAACTCACACTAGTGTGCTGTAAATGCCAGCACAGAACACACTGTAGGAGAGCTTAGGATAATGAAGAGGTCAGTGGGACTGGCTCTCACTGCTTGAGCCCAGAGCTTTCAGAGCTGCCGTCTCCCCAAGGAGAATCCAGCAGGGTTCCTCTCACTTCTTTTAAGAGTTTTACCGGTCAATTCTTCTCCAGCTATACAGTACCACTCTATGGATGTTTTCTCACGAAAAATTTACAAAACAATTACAGTTATGTAACAACCATTCCTTCCAAAATCAAATGTCACACATTTTTTGAATTAACTGTTCAGAATCTGTGGTTACAGTAATGACCTCAGCAAGTGCACCAATCATGTTGCTCTACCAGTCGGCCAATAGTGACATAAATGTCTTTTGACTGAGAGAGGGGTTTAATATCCATTTTTTAAAAAAAGGCTTTGTTTTACAATATCCATAAGGCAATACTTATTCCCTATATATTATATATATATATGTGTATATATATATATATATATATATATATATATATATATATTTAGTACTTATTTATTGAAGTAAGATTTTGATGGTGTAAATACCCTTCATCATCCTGTCTTTAATGACTCTTTCTCCATCTTAATCATTGTCACTATTTTATTCTGACCCAGTGTTCATTTGTTAAAGAAACAAATGTTGGACAAAACCAAACAGATTTCAAATAGAAAAGCATGACTGACCTCAAAATGTTGGCCTCTTCAAATGTGCTGTCAGGATTTCACACTGTTTGATTCTCTCTCTTTCTTGCTCTCCCTCTCTCTCTCTCCCTTCCTCTCTCTCTCTCCCTCTTTTATAGTCTCCTCAACATTCTCTCAGAAAGACCTCTGCCATTGCACACAGTTATTTACGTCATAAGTCTGTGGCAAAATGAAAATTTATGTTTACACATAGCTTATTTCCTTCATATGAAGCAGAAGGCCTGCCCAGCCTGCTGTTTCACACACAATACCATTACAGTTCCCTGCGATTTTGACCACTGTTGTACACTGGTCCAGTCTAAAATATGCAAAAAATAAAAATACTGCTGGAAATTTGCAGCAAGAGGTCAAAGAAAGACTCTCAGTCAGTGCTTTGTTCTCTACTCTGTATACAGATATACAGAGATGCAAAACAAAGCATGAGTCGTCAGCAAGATTGAAACGCATCATGATCAGTTAGACACTCGGACACCCTACAACAGGCTTGTATTGGGACGGTGGTTTGTGGTTAGAACTGTTGCCTCTCAATGTTTGGGGCTCAAATCCTGGCTGGTCAGGACCACTCTGCATGGAGTTTGCATGCATTCCCTCTTTTTACATGGGTTTTCTGCAGGTAAACTGGTTTTTCCTCTACCCCAAAAGACATGGTCTACAGCAGAGGTCCTCAGTCTTACCCAGAAAGAGCTGGTGTGGGTGCAGGCCATCTCCTCCCAGGTAAATGGTGCATCTGTGCCCAGCCAAAGCACATGATGGAAAACAAAATGGGGCTCACTAGACAAAGCGACCTCATTTAACTGCTCCAAGGTCCAGTTCTGAAGCTCCGATGCCCATTAGGGGGCACTATTAGAGGTGAATTGGGGTTAGGGTGGGCACTTTGACTCGTCTGCTAGCTAAAAAATGCAATACACAGCAGGGTTTGATGCACTAGGTGTGTGACGGTCCTTATTTAATTCTCAGCAACTTGAGTCACAGGAGTCCTTTTAAAGGAAAAGGAAGAGAAGGCTGAGGAATGAAGGATGTGTGCTAAAACATGGAACACCCGCAGTCCTTCAAACACCCTTTCTAAGTGACATCAGTAACAGAGGAATTACATGAGGGAGAACTCAGGCTACTTCAAGTCGCTGTGAGATTTTACAAACCGATATGGTAAAATCAGTCCAAATCTGGCTCTCGAATCTAAATCCAGCCCAGTTTTTTTTTTTCTTCCTAGTGATTAAGAGAACAATTGAAGGGTTGATTTCCAGAAGTGCGCAGGTCTGTTTTCATATTTTTAGAGAAAACAGATTTTAAGAATTTGACAACTTGTGGGGATCATGTTACATGTGTTAAGCTGATGTAAACGTAATGAAATATCAGAAAAGATGTCTTAAAACATTTTAGGAGACCCTCTGTGACGAGCGCCAGCTGAAGCTCGTCAGCCCTGCCTGCAGCATAGTTTCCCGCCACATGCAGCCATTATTCAATTATTAGTTTGTTTCTCTCATTGGTTTAGATCTCACCTCACTTTAGTATTTAGTTCCTGCCTTGTTCACTTTTCCTTTGTCGGTCAGACCATTTGTGTTCCTTACTTATGCTGGTTCGGCTTTCTCCCTTCGGAGAACTAAATCCTCTCTCGTATGAGAGCTTGCATGTTTTTGTGCGTCTCAATTCCTCTTTCTAAATTTAACTCTTTTTTCAGAGCTCGCATATCCGCGTCTCTGTATTACCACAACCTCATTGGAAATGGTTGTTTCTCCCTTCTGCGGTTTGTAAGCATTTCCACTTTCATATTTTCTATTTGCCATTGTTTCTTGTGATGGTATGCTCATTGTTAACCTCACACAATGACAAATAAACCAGTCGTTTTGCCTGCTACTTTGCGCTTGGGGTATCCCTCTATTCCAACCCATAACACCTTCTAGCCTCTATCTTCATTCTTGGCCCAAGTATTTCAAACACCAGTCTGCGGACTTGAGTTCTTTTAGAAGCAAATGCCTCAAAATAAAAAATTTTTAAATTTTATTATTTCAGAGTACTAAAACAGCGCATCTTTTTGAAAACAAAACACACCACTTTCTTATGAAAATGAACAGCAAATATAGTCATACCAGTATACTATAGGCATGGATGTCAAAAAGCTTCTTGAACAAAACGAATGAAATAAATATACAGTTAAATGGGGAAGGTAAATGCAGCTGAACAAAGGTCACAATAAAAACCAATCTCTATAAATTATGAATGGGCAGTACCACCATGCAAACAGGTTTAAAGATTTCAATTGTCATTGTTTGGGATGCGGTGTGGTAATTAGAAAGTACTCCCAAAGAATAAGCAGCTAAAAAACGTTACCTTTTGTCAGACTTCATTTCGCTTGTTTTTAGCCCATGTTTCTGGCTGCTTGGGTTTTTTGTTTTTTTTTTAAAGCTCTTTTGGGTTGAATTCACACACACATCCTGGCCCATTGAGTCAGCCATTTTGGTTAGGTAAAAAAAGCTACGGTGGCTGCTATTGGCCAACCAACTTTCTAACGATGCTTTGATTGGCTGACTGGACTTGTGTACGTGAAGAAGTTTTAGACTGGACTTGGTCATCGCTAGAAGTAGCTTATTGGGGAATTTCCAATTCACTGCTCATTTTATATTGTACTTGAGTGCTTCTTGGCCAAAATTAAATGTGGCTTATTGCTCATCAATGAAAGAATGGATTTGCAGTGTTATCTGATTTCTAATGAAAATGGACTTTAGCACTTATGGAAATAACCCCTTCAATTATTGCTCAAGATTGACCTGACTATATTTACACCTTATTCTCAAGTATAGAGAGGGTGGAAAACCAGCAGTTCCCTGATCATGGGCACTTCAAGTTCAGAACAGGGCATTTGACAAATGCTTGGCAGCTTCCAAGTCTACATGCTTTCTGAACCTTTTCTCTTCATGCCATCATTGCATCTCATCTACTCTGGGATATTAATCCTGTATTTCATTGTCTGGTGAGTTGCAGAACAAATCTAGTTTTCAGGATGCACGAGGACTTAACTTCTCTTTGAACAAGGTGGCAGGTTGGCATTCATAGACCCAACCGCAGGGGTTGTTGTGCCCGTTCTTCATTTAAGGGGTCTTATTGGCTTGTTTGCAATATTGTGAGAAGTGTGATCATACAAACCCACCGTACAGTTCACCCTTGCTGCAGTGCAATGCTAATGAAGGATGTTTATTGTTTATTCTGTGCTTTCCTTGTGTAGTTTACCCCCATACATGAGCAGCAGAACTATTAAAAAAAACTATTAAACTATTAAAAAACATTCTTTCATGAAATGATTCTCTTTCAGTGTGATATTACACTTTGTCAGAATACATGAATCTGTACACTCTGAAAAATATGCAATGAGAGGAAAACTAGGAAGAGCACAAATACTTGTTCCTCAACTCTATTCAGCTGATCAAGGAGTTCAGTAAATGTGAGTTAAGGGACTTCAGTGAAGCTTGGTGCTCATGTTTTCCGTGTGGCAAGTGAGAAATAGTGGGCCTTTGTAAAACACAAAGACTGAGGAAGTTGAAAAGCATCTATTCAAAACAGTGCTGCGTAAAAACATAATATAATCAAATAGCCCAGTAGTAAGCAGCAATGCTTGATAATGCATACTGTCCTGGCAACCAGTTCAATCCTGAAAACTCACAAACCCACATTATCACACACAGGCATAAACGCACAGGTATACATGAGTGAACTAAGACACAGGTATTGATGTACTGATTATACCTGTAAACACAACACACACACACACACACACACGTACACACATAAAAACACACATGCGCAAAAACACACACACATAAAAACACACATGCGCAAAAACACACACACACACACATAAAAACACACATGCGCAAAAACAAAAACACACACTCGGGGCGCCCCGGTGGCTCATCGGTCTAAGCGTGCGCACCATAAAGGCTGTGTCCTTCCCGCAGCGACCTGGGTTTGATTCCGGCTCGGGTCTTCCCCATTCTTCTCCCAAACTTTCCTGTCACTCTCCACTGTGTAACTATCAAATAAAGGAAAAATCCCCAAAAAAATCTTAAAAAAAAAAAAACACTCAAACGCCAAGATCTTTCAGAATGGGATAAAGGAAAAAGGAAATTGCACGTGTACAACAGAGCAGGAGAGCAAGAGATTCCACACCACAGAATCTCTTCTTATTCTGTGGCCTTATACTAGGATACATGTATTATATTGTGCAAGTGTTACTTTTCACAAACTATTTGATTTTCAGGAACTACAGGCCCTCAAGTATGCCCCCCATTCAATTGTCTGCATTTGCACATTGCAGAGTACCAACTTTGATGGTCATTTATTTTAAAAGTCCACCACAGAATCTTTTCATATTCTGTGATCTTATACTAGGATACATGTATTATAGTGGGCAAGTGTTACTTTTTACAAACCTTTTGATTTTCGGGAATTATCAGCCCTCAAACATGCCCCGTCCCATTCAATTGTCTGCATTCGCACATTGCATAGTACCAATTTTTGTGCCCTTTTATTTAATAATTCCACCATAGAATCTCTTCATATTCAGTATATTTGTACTTGGGTACATGTATTATAATATGCATAGTTAATTTTCCACATCTTTTTGATTTGCAGGAACTACAGGCCCTCAAACATGGCCGCCCCATTCAACTGTCTGCATTCGCACATTTCATAGTACCAACTTTGATGGCCATTTATTTCAAAATCCACCACAGAATCTCTTCATATTCTGTGATCTTATACTAGGATACATGTATTATACACTGCCCGTCCAAAAAAAAGTCACCGTTTGGATATAAATGAACAAATTCTATGATTGGATCATTATTGAGGTTATTAATATGTTTCAGCTGGCAATAATCATTTTAACCCTGACTGATGAAACACTTAGCCACTCATTTTTTTGTTTTAAATCACGACAGAAGACGTATCCCTTGATGGTGGTAAAGATGTTCCAATATTTCAGAAGAGGCAAGTTAATGGCCTGTATCTAGCAAAGAAAACAATGAATGAGAAAAACAAATATGAGGAATCATTTTCCTAGACAAATTGGCCACCACAATCCTGACCTTAACCACATTGAAAGTTATTGGGATGTGCTGACGAAACACCACCGAGTGGTTCAACCATTTTGTCGAGAAGACAAAATCTTGAGCCAAAATTATGGCATTTCTGATCGAAAATAAATGTTCTGGCATTGCATATGGTTGTCAAAACAATGACAATACCAATTTGCACTGTAATCAAAGCTACAGGGTTCCAACTAAATATTTGAGTGTGCGCCTTTTTTTTTGGACGGGCAGAGTAGTATGCAAGTGGGTCATTCCATGTCAGATCATCAAATGGGTCTCACCACCACCTTCTCAATTCTGCTAATTTTTTTTGTATGCAGCTGTATAAAAATAGATCACTGTCAAATCCGAAATTTCAGCTCATTCGGACCAAAAATGAATTTTTGGTGAATCATTTTCTAAGGGTACTGTCCCTCAGTTTTTTTGTCAATTGACATTTTTCTTATATTTAACATGGCATAACTTTTTTATTATTTCACCGATAGCTTTGAAACTTTGCGTCTAAGCTAATGTTATGCTGCCTAATCAGAAAATGCAGTCCATTTTACTTTATATTCCTTGGTTGTGGAGCTATGAGGACACCAAAAGTGTCAATGAAAAATTATGGTAAATCTTCTCACCGGACGGCAGCCATTTTTTATTTTAACATTACTTTGGCCCTGGGCCATTTATGTTTTGGCTCCCGCCAAAAATCAATAATATAATATATGAGAAAGATTTGAGCCAAATTTGGTGCTTTTGCAACAATCTGAACCAAACACCCCATATGTTTACCTTACACCCCTGACTACCTGTGGCCTGACGGTAGCCGTGCAGTCAGCTTGACCTGCGACAGGCTGATGTATCCGTATAATATGAACCATTACACCACCCAGCGAAACAAAAAGCCGCCAAACGTCACCTGCTTGTTAGACGCGCCTGGAGAAATGGAGCAAACAAAACAGAAAGGTGGGGCGGAGAGGGAGAGGATGATAAACACTGAGCACTAACCACAGAAGCAGTGAAGGCTTTAAAAGTTACTGACATGTTTGCCAGTAAGGGAGCAGGTCAGTCAGAAACACTTGCTGAAACAGACACACATCCCAGGTAATAATTGGATGTAGTCACAACGCTGTGAGCACGTTGTGTTTTGGTGCTGAGCACGTAGAAGTGTAGACTCCAGATAACGTTGTGACAACGTGGTGTTGGGACGTTGTGACAACGTGCAGAGCACGTCCTCACAACGTCCAGAGTACCTTGTTACAACATTATGTAGATGTTCCTGTGCATGTTTTCACAACATACAGAGTACATTGTGACATGATAGCATAAAGAAGGGTAAGAGTATCACACACAACCATTACTTTTTATGTTCTTTTTTTTTGGTGTTATGTTTTTTTTTTCTCAATTGATGGAGCTGTGAACAAAGGTTTACATGTTAAGTTAGACATTACTTTAGTGTCTGCAGCAGGATTCAACCTGGGAGCATGTGGACGAAGTAATTCCAAGCACACCACACACCGCGGTCGTAACCACTAGACCAACTGAGTTTGTTGCCAGCTCAGCGTATCAGTTCCCATTTATCGCTGAGGGGTCAACGCTAACCAAATCCGAAACGCTATATGTATATAGTGTATATAATATAAAAAACACTTTTTCCTTCATATTTATGTATTGTTGTTAATGAGGAGACGTCATGTGAATATCCATTTTGACGTATTTTATGCAGGTGAGCTGGCTGATTTGTTGACACTGGTATGTGTAGGATAATTTGTGCCGAATAAACCAATGTTTGTGGCCGAGTTGGGCAGACGTAAATGCACTCGCGAGTGTTTTGTGTTTTTTTTTTTAATGGAAATAAAAAGCGTGATGAAACTGGTGATGATACGTGCACAGAATTAGTTCCAAGACTTGCGAAGGCAGACTCTCGAGAGGGCTTCCTGGGTTCCCTTAAATTCTGGGGAATAGAGAAAATCACCCCACCACCAAGAGGCGGGGATATTGTCAATAAACTCCTACACAGAGAAGGCTTTTGGATGTTTACACTCAATACTGTAGAACCTTTTGGTTTAAATAAAGAAATAAATTTGTCCTGTTTCCTTTAAAGGTTGTATCAGCGATTCTGAGCCAAAACATCATTTGTCACGTACAGGAGATTTTTCCTCACAAACCGTTAGCAGCTCCTCTCATGAGTGGGCGGTGAAAAACTCCGGTCTCTGTAGGCCACCTACAGCCAGGTAGACACTGAAAAGATACACAAACTTCGTGGGGACCGACCCGCTCCCCAAACAAACATCAACAAAGAGTTCCAACGAATCGGAGGGCAGGATGGGTCTTCTGCGCCAGTTCGTGCTCATGCACCACAAGTGGGTGGGACTGAGCGATGAAATTAACTGGCAGTGGCACTACCGGGCGGCAGAGCAAAGCATGGTGGAAGCTAAACCCGAAAAGAGACGCTTCGAATGAGTGCATGTCGAGGAAAAAGGAAGGCGATCGCAGCTATGCGAAGTCCCGAATAAACATAGGGAAAGCATACCAACGTTGGAGAGAATTCCGGGAGTTGAATGGTTTTAATTCTGACGCCCAGGTTGCTTTGTTTCTGCTTGAGGTGAGTAGAGCTGGTGCTAACTCGGTTGGATGTGAATGTGAATTCTAAATTATCATCCCAAGCAAAATTGAGGGAAGCTCGTATATTGTTTTTGTAAGGCTATCTTGCATAGATCATGCTGGTCAGAATGAATCAAACAGAAGAGAGATCGATATTTCCTCCTTGGAGCGAGTTAGCAACCTTTGCTAACTCTCGGTTGGAAAGCTAATGAGTTTGCTAATTTTATCTGATCAAGCCAGAGTTTGTGCTCGTGTAGTAACATTTTTTCTCTGGTTAGTACTCAGAGTTGAAATTCGTCGATGAATGTATAACCGCGTGATAAGTTTAGCTAAAAGTGGTGATCTATGTGACGTTGTTAATACTCATTTTATAATGCCGAGCTAAGATACTTGTCAGATACAGTGGGTTTTTTCACCTTTTGTCTAGTCTGATTTGACTTGTTCAAGGGAGAGACTCGAAATAAAGGAATTGTAGACCAAATGTCAAAAATAGTTGTTTATAGCAGACAAAGAGTAAAATTACAAACCGTAACAGAGGGATGTTCTCAGCCACAGTTTGGAGAGTGCTCGTTCTTATAATTCACAGTCCTTTGGCTGTACATCGATTGGCTGTACATTTGTCTATAACCGCTGTCTAATCAGCTCCCGCCTTTCTACATAGTATTGTCCAGTCTGCTTTAGACAGGTCAGGGGAAGGTGGTTACGGGATGCCTGATACCACTTCGGACTGCGCCTTGGGCGTTTTCTTTTGGCAGGGCTCCAGCATTCCTGTGCCACTCTGTACCTTGCCCCTCCTGTACAGCTTCTCTCATTCACTCTCACAGGTTCTGGGTAAATAGGTTTATAAGCTTTGGGGTACTGACATAAAAGATGTTTTGTATTATTCCACAACTCCCTCCTTTGGCCCCATTTTAAGGGGGCAACACTAGTGCTGAAGCGATTACATTCTCACCCTTTTGTGCTGTGAGCACCTACATTACACATTGCTGTCAATGGGGTGTTTGCATTAGCATCCTAGCGCAGCGAAGCAAAACCTGACCTCCGGGCTCTACTTGACCACTGGGACCCCTCCTTGGGTGCCCCCTTCACCCCTTGACGACTCGCGGATCCACATGACCCTGGCTTAGCCATGACGCCAGTGGAGGTCGGCTTGGCTAGTTACTGGCCCAGCGTCCGCTCCAAGCGAAACCCTTTGGTCCTACAGCAAATCTGCATATTCCGGCATTTTAATTTTACTTCATATGTGCAAGTGCACTCGTCAGCCACTAACACGGAATATGGATCTAGCACATGAGCACATGAGCACTCTAACGTCATAAATTTACTAAGCCAATACCCTTCATCCACTCAAATCTCATTCACACTCCTCCTCAGACAACTCCAGAATCTCCCGGCAGTAGGCTCGCTGAAATTCAGGATCAGTCAGAAGTTGTTTTCTGAGGTTAGGCTAGTCTGGGCGATACTTCTCCGCCCACTTCCAGCAAGCCCAACCTGCTCCTCCGCCTTGTCCATGTTTGCAGTAGGGATTTCCAATGGGGCAGCTGGGCGTGTAGGGTTCTGGAGGACACACCCACTCGTCACTTCCTGTCACATCCCCGGTCACCTGTTGGTACAGTAACATAGTCGCCTCGTCGGGCGAGGTTAGGGCAAGTCCCCCGGCCTCCAGGCCTATGGGGTCATCTCGGTACTCCTCTAACTCAGTATCTTCCTCAGTGTCATCGGCTGGGTCTAAACAGCCCTCTTCTAATTGAACTGCTTAGTATTTAGGCAAATCCTCTCTAGTTAAGGCCTTTTCAATTGTTTTGGTCACCAAGGTACGTATGCAGCAGGGTACACAACAACATCCACAAATTATAAATAGGGACCCCGCTACTGTGATTCCTATGAGCAGCTGCCCAATGAGTGCTCCCCATCTACCGAAGGTCTCATTTAGCCAAGAGCTAACAGGGTTATTTACTCCTGACTGCGCCTTCATTTCATTTGCCAGTGCTTTCAGTTTTTTCAGACTCCTAGTGAGTTTCCCATTAGTGGCTGTGTGGTTCGCTATCTCTGTGCAGCATTGCGTCTTTGAACATTGAGCATACCCCTCCTTTCTCTGCCAAGAGCATGTCTAATGCTATCCGGTTCTGGTATGCCATTAATGAGGTTTGAGACAGCTGTTCGTGTATCACTTCCATCACATCTCTAGTCTCATTTCCCAGCCGCTGCACATTATAATGTGTCAGATTTATTCGATTTACATTTTTATTTACGGTTACAGGAAAAATGGCCGAAAATATTGGGAAGCTTTCAAACCCAGCCGCTACTTCATCTGCGAGCTTAAATTCATCGGGTATATTTCTGGCCTGCCCTACGGGATCCACCCACATACCATGCTCATTAGTTGTCCAATCAAAAGACCCAAATGATCTTTTGTGGCGTTCTAGTGTGTCTTTTAATTGTTCTGGGGATATATTGTTCATTAGTTCTTCCACATTGGTTACAATCATTACTGGCACATTCAGGGCCACAAGGGCGCACTTACCTCTCCAGTTATAAGGGAGCCAATTCAGCAGTCTCCTACCTCTGCAGTACCACCAGACGTCCGCTCTGGCTACGATGAGGCTGCTTGCGGTTTTATTTCCCGTCAGGTCCAAGGTTTCCTCACAGCTCGTCAGTGTGCCTAGATTATGTGACTGGGGACTGGTATTGTTATTCTTAATACAGGTCACATTTCTTACTTTCCTTTTTGAAACACTGGGGCGTCACATTAAGCTGGGGCCATAGGGTGTACTGTTTCCCATATTTTGCACTCCATTGGTGGGTTTTCGGAGGACATTAGCCAAATTAAGCAGTTTATATCTTTTCCTGGGTTTTTCATGGTGCGGTCATATAGGTCAAATGCAGATGGGGATATTAATGAGGTAGGTCTGGCCCCTGAGCATATTATACAGTCGGAACCATTCACCTGTTTCGCGTATTCTACCATTCTGTTTATCTATGCATTCTTTTCTCGGAATCCAGTTTCTATTGCCAATTTTGTTTGGAAAGTTATTTTTGCCGAATCGAATTTCCATACTACCTCCGGGGCAGACGTAAGTTCAGGTTCTTTCTTGGGAGAGGGCGCGCTCGTGGGGGTCGTATTATTCTTCGGTTTGGGAGGCAGTAAATCTATTCTAACTATTCCCATTGGATCTGTACCGGTTACGTCCACCCCCATTATAATGTAGAAGGTTGGTTTTGCTCCTTGGGATTCCCTTTCCTCCGTGTGACACTTTTTGGGATCATATCCTGCATGAGCCACAGATTTTTCAACCCCTCTTGGTATTAATGATTATGGGATTTTGTTTGCCGTTATCCCCGTTTGGCATTAGTTGTCCCCTCATCATAGTTACTTTCCTTACCGTCCCCCCACTTATTACTCTTGGCCGTGACCGACACCTGCCTGGGGTGGCACTCCAATATCGTCAGACCAGGATCGGCACCACGGGTTGTTTGTGGGAAAACCCCAAATGAACTGGCAACCGTGCATCATACCCCCCATTTTGGAGGGTCAGTACCCTGATCGATTACGTTACATAAGTCAAATTGAAATGTGTTCTCACTATCCGGGTTCACCTTTAAAATTACCTTGGCTCCATGGGTCTGAGTTCACTTTAGCTGCGTCTGTTACCAGTACTAAGGCCAAGATTACTATGATGCTTGCTATTTTCACGTTACTTTTGGGACGTGCAATTAAGTTTGTCTTGTCCGTGTTTTCGGTGATGTATGTGTTAGGACCCAACGATGTAGATACTGCAAGACCAGGCTGGAGAATGCTCCTCCTACTATTAGTCCTCCTACTACTGCCGCTACCATCAACATGTCTTCCGTGAATTCTTGGTGTGGTGTAGGTGTCGTGTGGGCAGACTTTCTGAGTGCGTTCAGTGTATAGCAAAGCACTTACAAGAAGTAAAAAAATCCTCGAAGAGAGCTAATCCCTCCTTCCTATTCCTAGCCACATTTCATTCGTTTCCTCACCGTCCTTCGATTCTCCATCTCCATCTTCCTCATTGATGTCCTGCAATGACAACAGGTTAGTTCTCACCTGTTCCAGTGACCGCTCTGGCGGTCTTGCTTTTGCACAGTGTGCAAAATGATGCCAGGTCTTATCTCCCCCCTTTTCGACCCGCACCGCGCGGTCGGAAACCTCAGTGATCTTGAACGGTCCCGTCCAGATCGGTTCGTCCCAGCGTGGACGGCCTGGTGCCTTTAACCAGACCCAGTCGCCAGTGGTCACCCCTGGGGCCGGGGTGCCGTTGTCCTTGTCTCCTGTGGAATTTGCTGCTTGCACCTGGCGAGAGAGAAGCTTAGTCATGCTGCCCAAAACCCGCATATAATCTGACAGGTCTGTTTGCAGCAAGGCTGCGGTGGGGACCACGTTAGGGTCTCCTGGAGGCCCAGGCATGGGCCTCCCAGTGAGTAGTTCATGTGGTGAAGGAAACGTGTCCTTCGCTGGTTGCTGGCGCATAGAGTATAGTGCCAGTGGGAGGGCCTCAACCCAGGTCTAATTAGTGGAGTACATGGCTTTTGCCAGTTTTCATTTGATAGTCTGATTTGCCCTTTCAACAATGCCCTGGGACTGGGGCCTATACACAGAACCAAATTGGTGCTTAATACCAAAAAATGACTCCACCTCTTGGAGGTGGGTGTTCCGGAAATGTGAACCATTGTCAGAGCAGATTTTGGTAGGAACTCCGTAACGGGGAATGAGGTCTTTCGTGAGCCAATTGATTACTGTTTGCACATCCTCATTCTTTGCGGGAATGGCCTCAACCCATTTCATGTACCGGTCGACCACGACCAGAAGATATCTGTAACCCTGCGTACGATCGTCATGCCCATGTCAGTGAAATCTATACAGATCTCTTTCCAGGGCGCGAGGGGACGGGAAAGGCCAATAATGGGTGTGGGATCGTGCGTTTGTTATTGAATTTGTTGCAGGTCTCGCATTCTACACAGAAGTTGTCAATCATTTCCTTCAAATATGGGCACCACCACTGTGCCCTTATGCTCTTATAAGTGGCCTGCTTGCCTACATGTGTGGGCCTGTGGGCCTGGGCTATAGTTAGCCGGACCAGGGGAGGCAGGCGCAACCGTGCGCCCATCTGCTGACCGCCAAATGCAGAACTCTTCCCCCTCGTGGGGTATCGCTGTCTGAACGCTCAAACTGCAGCCACTGCGATTTCTCTTGTGGGCTAGCAGCTTCCTGCATTTCTGAAAAAATGCTGACTGAGTCAGTTAGCCCTCTGGGACCAACTGCACCTCCTGCCCATGTGAGGTCCTTTGTGTCTCCCTCACCAATTGTGTCTGCCTCTGGAGGCACTTCGTTTTTCCTACTTCCTTTCCACTGCGCAGGGACACAAATTGTCCCTGTGGACCCTCCTTTTTCTCCGGATACCCTCCTGCGTGCTTTGCCAAGGCATCAGCTGCTCTGTTCCCTAGCGCCTCCTTGGTGGTGGTTTTCGCGTGGCCTGTCACCTTTATGATGGCTACCTCGCGGGGAGCTGTACTGCCTGTACCGGCTCCCTAAGATATGCCTCGTGTTTGACTGGGGTACCTGCAGCAATTTGGAATGCTCGACGGACCCAAGATGGGCCGTCTAGGTGAATTGCTGTGTGTCCGTATGCTGAGTCTGTGCAGATGTTGACCCTCAAGCCCTGGGAGAGCTGTAGGGCTCTAGTTAGAGCCACTATTTCCGCCACTTGTGCCGAAGCTGGTTGTGAAATCACTCCTGATTCCAACTCCACTCCCTTTCCATGCTCCCAATGGATCAGACCATACGAAGCCACATTACCTGTGGGGCCCTTATAGCAGCAGCCGTCTGTGAAAATTTCCCAATCTGGGTCAAGTAAGGGCGTTGCTGACAGATCGTCCCTCAATTTCATGGCCTTTTGTACTCTCTCAACACAGTCATGTGGTGGAAGCCGGCCGTCATTGACTCCCTGGGCCATATTGGCCTGTGTGCCTTTGACTGTGCGGTATGAAATATGAGGCCCTGCAAGTGTGCTAGATATCTTTACTTTGCATGAGTTTGAAAAACTGAATGCTCCGGCCGCAAGCAGTGCGGCCACCCCGTGGTCTGTATTGACCACAAATGGGTGACAGTGGACAATATGGGCTGTTTTCTCAACGGCCCTAGCCAGGGCCGCCAAGTAGCGGGAGCATTGTGGCTGCCCTTTTTCAACAGCGTCCAGCTGGCTGCTGTAGTATGAGAGCACCTTTCGTTGTCCCCGTTCTTTCTGGAAAAGGACTGCTTTTATGACTCCCCCTGTTTCAGAGATGTCTAAATGGAATTCCTTGTCATAATCAGGATTTGCCAAATGTGCTGTCTGCCCCAATTCCTGCTGATTGCGAATGATATGCCCAATGCTTTTCAATCCTATTCCCAATTTTTCTCCCAGGTGGGTCAACATTTCATTCCTAAATTCTGACCCATTGTCACTATACAATGTCTTTGGAATTCCCCACCTAGGAATAATTTCTCTACTCAGGATTTTTGCTACTGTGATTGCATCTATAGCTTCTAACATTTAGAAAAAGGTCATATCAGTACTAACGTATACCTCTTCCCCTCACATGGTGTTAAATGTATGAAACGTGTGGAATGGCCCAGGGGGTGTAGGGATTGCCCCTTTCTGTACTACTACCCATCTTTGTCATGTTGGACATTTCTTAGAAAAATTTTTTAGTAAATACGTGATAGTAACTTTGCTCTATTGCTCTATTAACCCCTTGGTCCCTCCTCTTGGTACATGGCACTGCCCATGCACCAAATCTACAGCAATATGGAAGAGAGATTTCGGCAATATAGGTTTACCATTGGGTCCTACCCACCCGTCATCAATGTATTATGTTCCATGTGATGTCCATTAACGTTTTTCTTGTGGGGGAGCAGCATCATGCTCTGCTCACAGCAGGTCACATGAAATTGAGTCTTCAGATTGGTGTAAGCCCCACAAGAGTGTGTTTGGCTGTTGCCCTTGCTTCTCTGTCTGCAAAGGCATCAGCCAAACTGATTCAATCCAACATTTTTGGTGTGCAGAGGGTTACAATCAACACAGTTTCAATCTCAGGGGTTTGATAGAGGGGTGTCCTTGAGTCCAGGACATGTAGTATTATTAGATAGGACTTCTTTGAAACAATGGGGACAAAATGTTTTTTTTTTTTTTTTCAATGAATTATGATTAAGCAATCCACCTCAGTCAAGGGTTCCGCTAAAAGCATGGGGGAAATGCACAGTCAGGGCTTATTAGCCCCAAACATTGTGGCAATTTTCCCATGTAATCAGCAGAACTGGGTTGAGTTGCTTTAGACTGTTAGAATTTGCTAATTTTTTATTCACAAAAATTAGAACATATTTAATATTCAGCTAATATTTTTCCCTTTGGGCTCCCAGCACATAAAGGTCAAATCAGTCAGTACCTTTTATTTGACTGTCCACTTAATCAAAAATAAATTTAGAAACGGAAGCTAAGTAATGTCGTAATCACGTTCACAGTGGCAGAAGGTGTAAATCCAGGGGTCAGAAAGTAAAAGTCCTGCCAAGTTTTTCTCCCTCCCATAGAATGAGCTGATCATTCTCATCTCCTGTCCAAAGTAAATCCAGATGGTTGGAATAAAGTTCTGGGGAGGATTTTTACTTTCTGAACCCGGACTTTACACCTCTGATGAGTGGACTTTTCAATTATATGGTGGTCCACCTTTTGAATTTAGTCTTGTGTTAATACTCCGCATTGGATTTCCCCAAATCTATTTTAGAAGGTAAACTTTAGGCTGAAAACCCACAGTTAAATCCCCAGCTGGCCAGCTCATCACTTTCACACAAGGTTAATTTTCAAGTCTTCTTTTCAGCAGTGCGCACTCTGTGAAAAAGTTTCTATAGAATGAGTTTAGATGCATACAACAATGAACAAAAACTTCATCAACATAATTTTGCTGTTTTTTTCACTCGCTTGGGTCCTTTCCTGTAAAAGTTAAATAAACAGATTAAGGTTATTGTGGAGGATTTTCTCAGCTTGAGTCGTAATAAGAGAGTCTTAGAGCAGGTTAAAAGAAACATGATCAACCATTTATTGCAATATAATTCTGAAGAATGAGAGAGCGAACTGGGACTCTGTGTGTACAGCAGTCAGAGGTCAGTCTCTGCTGAATAATTTTCACAAACAATTCTTATACCCTTCTAGCCAGGCATCCTTCAAGCAATCAATCACAAAATTACACAAACATTTTATTCTTTGAAGATTTCTGCTCTAGGGATGCGCTTGGAGGAGTCACATCTTGTGTTTAGGGGCTCAGTTTCAAGGCCTGGTACAGATAGAAACAATTCTGTTATCTTGCAAAGTTGGGACATTTCCCAGACATGAGTCCATAACTCCTATCCAGGTGCATGCACCCCTCCTATCAGTACTTTCCCACAGACAGTTTTCCTAGAGCCTAAAGCTGAGAACAAAGTAAGCATTTACATTTCTAACAAGTATGTATTATTATTTTTTTTAAGCAGTAAAACTACAAAAGTATAATGTAATAAAATCAAAGTGCACTAAACACTACAACAATGAATTTTAAAACTATAACAGTGACAACAAAAATTCCTTCACAGTTATCATGCCCCTCTTAGTTTTTCTTTTCCCATGTTGAATCACTGGTTGATAGTCCCTGTTTGAAATGGAGAAAAGATATTTCATTAATTCATTTGCATTTCTTTGGTCAGGAAAGCTTCCAGTCACATTTGCTCAATCACAATGCATCATTCTCTGTTCTCTGGCTTCTGCATGTTGACTTTTCACTTATCTGTGCTCCCTTATCTACTTCGGTCAATAAGGCTCCATTCACCGTATTTTTTTTTTTTTTTTTTGACTCTTGTTTAAAAACCCATCCAGTCTCTAATCCCACAATAGTTCACTTGATTTTTAATTTTATTTTTATAAATCTAATATGTACCATTAAATTTCATATTATATTTTATATTTCCAGGTACCTTTCTGATCTTTTTCAAATATCAATTGAAAATTTTCAATACTTGAGAAACCTCTGTATCAATAAAATTTGGCACACAGTCTCTTACTGTATACAGTGTTAAACAGTACTTTGGCAAATTTTGAACGCACAGTGTTATTCTTGTTTGAAGTTTTCCTTCATTTTCTTTTCAGAGATATGCTTCTAGTGCACCAATCTCACACAGTCTAATTATTTACAGAAAACTGCTTAGATTTTCTAGCTCTTTACAATTTTACAAATATTTAACAAATTCAAATGGTGTAATTACTTCACGCTCATAGAGGATATTAGTAGTGGTTTTCTCAGCAATGAATTACAACCGCCAAATATTAGAGCATTTAAATATTGGACTTTGTCCTGCATCTCAAAGCAATTCAGTTAGCCACATCAGAAATACTTGTCCACGTTCATGTAATTGACGTTCAATTATTACTTCCTCTAAACTTCCCTCTGTTTATAGTTACTGATCGTTCAAGAAGGGCATACGCTTATTATGTTCCCCGCAAATGTTGTGGAGAACATAATGTTTTACCCTCTGTCCGTCCTTCCGTCCGTCCTTCCGAGCAAGTCTGTCCGGGCCATAACTTTTAAACCGTTCAATATTTTTTCACTAAATCCGGTATATCATTTGATCCCATGGTGTAGATGTGCCTTTTGATATTTTGGTTCTTTAGAAATTTTTCTTTTTTCCAGTTTCCATGGTAACACGTTCAACTTAGTGCATATTGAGGGTGGGGACCTTGTCCGGACCACAACTCTTAAACCGTTCAATATTTTTCCACAACATTTGGTATATCATTAGATCCCATGGTGTAGATGTGCCTTTTGATATTTTGGTTGTTTAGAAATTTTTTTTTTTCCAGTTTCCATGGTAACAAGTTCAACTTAGTGCATATTGAGGGTGGGGACCTTGTCCGGACCACAACTCATAAACTATGAGAGATTTCTTTTCTTTTCTTTTGTTGCGGAGAACATAATGTTTTACCCTCCGTCCGTCCTTCCATCCGTCCTTCCGTCCTTCCAACCAAGTTTGTCTGGGTCATAACTTTTAAACCGTTCAATATTTTTTCACTAAATCTGGTATATCATTAGATCCCATGGTGTAGATGTGCCTTTTGATATTTTGGTTCTTTAGAAATTTTTCTTTTTTCCAGTTTCCATGGTAACAAGTTCAACTTAGTGCATATTGAGGGTGGGGACCTTGTCCGGACCACAACACTTAAACCGTTCAATATTTTTTCACAACATTTGGTATATCATTAGATCCCATGGTGTAGATGTGCCTTTTGATATTTTGGTTGTTTAGAAATTTTTTTTTTCCAGTTTCCATGGTAACAAGTTCAACTTAGTGCATATTGAGGGTGGGGACCTTGTTCGGACCACAACTCTTAAACTATGACAGATTTCTCCACCAAACTTGGCATATATTGAGATCACATGGTGTAGATGTGCCTTTTAATAGTTTGCTCATTCGGAAATTTTTAATTTTTTAGTTTCCATGGTAACAAGTTGAACTTACTGCATAATGAGGTTGGGAACCTTGTCCGGACCACAACTCATAAACTATGAGAGATTTCTCTACCAAACTTGGTATAGTGTTAGACCACATGGTGTAGATGTGCCTTTTGATATTTTGTTTGTTCAGAAATTTTAATTTTTTCCAATTTCCATGGTAACCTTTTCAACTTAGTGCGTATTGAGAGTGTGGACCTTGTCCGAACCAAAACTCCAAAGCACTTTTTTCTCAACCAAACTAGGCATATTGTTATATTACATGGTATAGATGTGCCTTTTCATAGTTCTCTCTTCAAAATGTGCAACCAAATATATATAATGGCGGGGAACATCATAGTGCTTCACAGGCACAGATTCTAGTTTAGTCAAGAAATAGGGACTTTTATTTGATTTCACAAGGAATAATTATTCTGTTTACTTCTACAACTTTGCCTTTTACAACTCCACAGCCATTAAAATGGCTAAACTCCCGCTGTCTGTTTACCATCCAAATTAATTCCACTTACTTTAACCCATTTAAACCGGGACAGCATGTGCGCATTTTAAGAACGTGTCGTTGCCGACACAGATATGCACGTAATTTTGAAAGTACCGTAATTACTGTAAGTTTTGCGCAATAGAAAAAAAAATTCCAACTGTTCCTGAAAGCTGAGAAGCTGTGCTTCAGCCCAAATACAGGTTACTATGGTAAACATGGCAGCATGATTCTCTGCTGGGATTTTTGCATTAGGCCTTAAAGGGTTAACCAACCACGGCCATTAAAATGGCTAAACTCCTGCTTTTAACCGACTCACTTACACCAACTTCACTTACTCCAGACCAACTAATTTCACTTACTCTGACCAACTTCACTTTTTACCAATCCTGCAATTACTCTAAGAATTCCATAAAATACTGTAAATATAGGCTAATCAACGGGCACCTGAAATTAATCTTGAATAAATGCTAATTTTATTGTGGACATCTATATGAGCACTTCATGGAATAGAATGACAACTGTATTCAATCTAACAAAGACAGAACTAACAAATATGCCAGCAATGCAGTTGTTTACAGTGTTATGGCCCCAATTTGTTATGGCGTCACGGACAGCAAGGGATGACAGACAAAATCCTTTAAGTTCAACAGATTTAATTAAACAAACAGAACCAATCTACTCTCTACCCTACTGACCAAGATTGAAATAAAATTAAAAAAATAAGATATTTACAGTTCCCTGCAATGGAGATGGGCTGCTCTGTTGTGATGTCCTGGGACAGGAAAATGCTCCAACACAGGCAAAAATCCACAAAAAGCTTAAAAGGTCTTGAAAAGAGTGACAGGTCTGGTCAAATGTATCCTTCTTGCAATTTCTCCTACTCCTACACACTCTCGATTTTTCTCCTTATATACTCTTGTCCAGCCCCTCCCATTTCTGGGACTTTCCCCTCTGGGCATGCCCTGGACATGCCCAACCCTAGCTTCAGACTGGGCTTCACAAAAAAAAGTCAATACTGCCATCTAGTGGCTATTTACCACATTACACCTCCATTCAAAAAGGAAAAATTTTGACTTAAAAAGGCAAAATTTTTTTTTTTCAATACAAAAATGGTTAAGTAGACACTTGTATATATACATATACATATAATACAATATGCTAATAAACACAGGTGATATATATACTCATATTCAAACACGGGATAAGCAATCGGCAATTACATTGTCAGCACCCTTTACATGCTTAATTTCCAAGTCAAACTCTTGTAAAATCAAACTCCAATTCAACAATCTCCGATTTTTTGTTTTTCATCTTACTCAAAAAATTAACGGATTGTGGTCAGTATATACAATCATTGGCTTTTTCCCAATACAAACATAGACCTCAAAAGTGTTGTAAGGGATAGAACCAGAGCCAACAGCTCCTTCTCAATTATGGAATAGTTCTTTTGGTGGCGATTGAACTTCCTGGAGAAGTATGCCACAGGATGCTCAATGTCATCAGAGTCACTTCTCTGTAGGAGCACAGATCCACAAGCAGTCGCTAGCATCGACACGCTATGGAGAAAAACGGTTTGTTGAAGTCAGGAGATTTGAGCACAGGGAAGTGACACAGCAGAGACTTCAGGCGTCGAAGGCTCTTTGGCATGCTTCATCCCAAGTGAACTTCACGCCTTTCTTCAGTTGGTTGGTGAGACTGAGAGCAATCTCAGCAAAGTTCTTGCAGAACTTGCGGTAGTACCGATCATTCCAAGGAAGCGGCGCAAAGCTTTTTGTTGTCAGGAACTGGAAAGTCCATGATGGCTTGGACTTTAGCATTTATGGGTGCCACCTTACCCTGGCCTATGAGCGTAGCCAAGATACGTGACAGTAGCACAACCAAAGTCACTCTTGTTCAGGTTAACAGTCAGGTGAGCCTGTGTCAAGCGCTGGAACAATGTCTCTACATCTTTCAGATGTTCTTCCCAGGAGTCACTCCATGTGATCAGGTCGTCGATGTACGCACCGTGTGTGGCAATCCGGCGATTGTAGACTGTATCATCCTTTGGAACGTGGCTGGGGCATTTTTTTCATGCCAAAGGGTAGGACTTCATACTGGTATAACCCAGATGGTGTGGCAAAAAGCAGAGATGCTCTTGGCCCTCTCAGTTAAAGGCACACACCAATAACCCTTCAATAAATCAATCTTGGTCAGAAACTTTGCTTGCCCTACTCTGTCGATACAATCATCAATCCTAGGTATTGGAAACACATCAGTTCTAGTTACAGCATTGACTTTGCGATAATCTGTACAGAATCTAGTGCTTCCATCAGGTTTTGGAACTAGAACACAGGGTGAACTCCAATCTGAGTTAGAGGGTCTGATAATATCATGTTCTAACATGTACTCAACCTCTTTCTCAGCAATCTTTCTCTTTTCAGGATTCATCCGGTATGGATGCTGTTTTATTGGTTTGGCATCACCAACATCTACATCATGAGAGGCTATAGAAACTCTCTTTGGAACATCAGGAAATAGATCTTTATATTTCTTGATCCAACCTCTCAAACTGATCTTTCTGTGAGGGTTCTAAGAGCTGGAGTTTTAAATCAAGATTTTGCAACACTTCAGAATTTGACAATTTACATGAAAGAACTTCAGCTTTAATTCTAGGTTCATCATCTTGAAACTCCCCCTCATCTTCACAAGTCTCAGCCCTAGGAGGATCTGAAGTTACAGCTGCAACCCCTAGCATTCCTATCATAATAAGGCTTCAGCATGTTAATGTGACACAACTGTTTTGGCTTTCTCCTATCTGGAGTCTTCACAATGTAATTGAGATCATTGAGTTTTGTCAGAATTTCATAAGGACCATGAAATCTAGCCTGCAATGGATTGGACTGTAAGGGAAACAACACAAGGACCTTGTCTCTGGTTTTAAACTCACGGCTTCTAGCCTTTATGATCATACCAAGTTTTCATTTTCCCTGACTTGATTTCAAGTTCTCTTTGGCTAGGTCACAAGCTGCATGCAGTCTTTCCTTGAACTTGCTAACATAGTCCTAACAGACTGATATCTGGCTCTTTCTCTTGCCATTGTTCACTCAACAATAGCAAAGGTCCTCTCACTTCATGGCCAAACACTAGCTCAAACGGACTGAATCCAGTAGACTCCTGCACTGCTTCTCTAGCTGCAAACAACAGCAAATGAACACCTTCATCCCAGTCTTTCTCATGGTCATAACAATAAGTCCTCATCATTGTCTTGAGGTGGAATGAAACCGCTCTAAGGCACCCTGACTCTCTGGATGATAGGCACTGGAAAGAATCTGCTTCGCACCGAGTTCATACACAACCTGCTGAAACAATCCGGGAAGTGAAATTGCTACCTTGATCTGACTGAATTTCCCTGGGAAGGCCAAACAACGTGAAGAACTTTATCAAAGCCTTCGAGATTGCAGTTGCCTTGATGTTGCGTGAGGTATGGCTTCAGGGAATCTAGTAGATGCACACATGATTGTCAACAAGTACTGATTTCCAGATCTAGTCTTGGGTAATGAACCAACACAATCAACAATGACCTTGGAGAAGGGCTCCCCAAATGCTGGGATAGGCTGCAATGGAGCTACAGGTGGGTCTAACTGGTGTTTTTCCAACTACCCGACAAGTGTGACAGGTTTTGCAAAAAAGTTGGAAAAATCTTTCCGAAGTCCAGGCCAGAGGAAGTGTTTCATGATCTTGTCAACAGTCTTGTTAACACCAAGATGACCTCCTAAAGGCACACTATGAGCCATTGTTAAGATCTCATTCCTATAGACCTTCGGAACAACAATTTGTTGACCACTGCCCAATCTGCATTGGCAGGGATATCAGGGAGGCGCCACTTCCGCATCAACACTCCATCCTTGAGATAATACCCAACTGGAACTGTGTCTATTTCTTCATTAGGAAGGGCTCTCTTCTTTAGTACACAAATTTTCAGGATCATTAGTTTGCTCCTGAATCAACCGCTTTCTGGACAGAGACAAGTCTCCAGACACATCAGAATCACCAGACCCATCTGGCTGGCTGAATAGAGAACTGATAAAAGTGTCTGATAAGTCCTCAAACAGAGAAACCATAGTAGGCTGAACAGAGTCATGAGGCGAACCACCTGAGTCATGACTATTCAAGGTGCTGGACGGCACCACATCATCTTCTTCTTGAGCCTTCTTGGCCATAGCGAGTCACTGCACAGGAAGGATACAGAGATGGGTCTTCATCGCCATCTTCAGTGCTCAGCTGTAAAGTAAGATGAACAGGGGGAACTACATTGCCCCCAGCCAGGTCATTGCCTAGCAACAGAGAAACACCCTTGATAGGTAGACTTGACATAAGTCCCACCTTCACCTGTCCTGTAACTAAATCTGACTTCAAGAATACAGGCGCAGGGGTACAGATACAGTCCTCCCTTCAATACCTTGTACCAAGTATGAAATCCCCAGAAGCGGTCTCATCACGTAACTCCAAGGAGTCCATCAACAAAAGTGACTGAGAAGCTCCGGTATCCCTTAGGATATATATGGGGACAGGAGGAGAATGCTCATTCAGAGCCACTAATCCCTCTGACACAAATGGAAGAAATTCCTCCCTCACAAAGTCCAGCAGTATCAGGCTTCTTAGCCTCACAAGGAGCAGGCAATTTAGCAGATCGGTCATCTACTACAAGGGTTTCTAACCTTGTCTTCACAAAGGCATTGGGTTTGGTATCCTTTTCTTTTCTTTCTTAGCTTTAAGGAACCAACAGTTAGTTTGTAACATGACCAGACTTCTTGCAATAATTGCAAACTAAACCCACTTTTGTCACTGTCAGCTTTCACACTTTGTTCAGACCTTTTACTGGATTTCTGAGCACCATCACCAGATTTGTCTTTGTCTTTGGGTGAGAATCTTGGGTATCACCGTTACCTTTCTTCTGAAATTGGGACCATCTATTGTTACTGCTAGACTGAAATTTGGACTTATGTGTGAGAACATATTCGTCTGCAAACTTGGCAGCTGATTGCAAATTCAGTGCTTGCTTCTCATTAAGGTAGGTCTTAATATCATCCTTGACACAGTTCTTGAATTCTTCAACTAACACCATCTCTTTTAGTGAGTTGAAATCATCCTTGACCTCCATAGAAGTACACCAGCGCTCAAAGCAAACCTTCTTCTAGTTAGCAAATTCAACATAAGTCTGATTGTCAGATTTCTTCAGACCTCTGAATTTCTGTCGGTAAGCCTCTGGAACCAACTCATAAGCTGTCAAAATAACCTTTTGACAACCTCATAATCAGAGGAATCATCTGCAGACAAAGCCGAATAGGCTTGTTGAGCTTTTTACTCTTGAGGACAGTTTGCAACATCAGAGGCCAGTGTTCCTTTGGCCACTGACAACTCTTAGCTACCTTCTCGAAGCACTGGAAATACTTCTCAACCTCCTTCTCTGAGAATGGAGGCACCAGCTTTACCTCCTGGCTAGCCGAAATTTGTTTTTTCACCTTGAATTTTGATTTTTTAGTAGCTCCATTTGGAGCCTTTCTTCCCCTGTCTAATTTTTCATCGAAATCTCTCTGTCTTTGTCTCTCTCTTTCTGCTCTTTCCTCTTTCTCTCTCTCAAATTCTCTTTGTTTTTCTTTTTTCCTCAATTTCTTTTCTCTCTTTCTCTCTCTCTTTTTCTCTTCTCTTGCTAATTTTTCTAACTCAAACTGCCTTTGTTTTTCTTTTTTTTTTCTTCAATTTCTAGCATTTTTAATTTAAGTTCCAATTCTACATTTTGGATTTTCCACGGAAACTGTTCCCAGATCTCCTGGTGCAAACACATTTTCATCAATGTAATATTCAACAATCTCTCTAGCCAGTCTTGCTTTTCCATGGCTGGTTTTACATCTGTCAGCTCTAACTGTCTGCATATTTCTAGCAGTTCTGTCTTTTTAAAAGACTTTAAAACCTCTACGGTTGGTGATGCCAAGAAATCATCCATTGCTGTTGATCTGCCAATATATATCTAGGAAAATTCAAAAAAACAATTTCACTATTTGAAATTTTAGATTTTCAATAAATGACTCGTACAATGGTCTACCCGGACCCGAGCCCCAATTTGTTATGGCCCCAATTAGATTATAGGCGTCACGGACAGCAAGGGATGACAGACAAAATCCTTTAAGTTCAACAGATTTAATTAAACAAACAGAACCAATCTACTCTCTACCCTACTGACCAAGATTGAAATAAAATTTAAAAAATAAGATATTTACAGTTCCCTGTAATGGAGATGGGCTGCTCTGTTTGTGATGTCCTGGGACAGGAAAATGCTCCAACACAGGCAAAAATCCACAAAAAAGCTTAAAAAGGTCTTGAAAAAAGAGTGACAGGTCTGGTCAAATGTATCCTTCTTGCAATTTCTCCTACTCCTACACACTCTCGATTTTTCTCCTATATACTCTTGTCCAGCCCCCTCCCATTTCTGGGACTTTCCCCTCTGGGCATGCCCTGGACATGCCCAACCTAGCTTCAGACTGGGCTTCACAAAAAAAAGTCAATACTGCCATCTAGTGGCTATTTACCACATTACAACAGACACTCACAGAGCTCAGTTCATTCACATTGACTTCCACACACACACACAATCTGAGCTCAGCATACACACACATACACCTCAGTGCACTTAAAGCACCTGCCAACAGCACTCGAAAACATTCCTTGTCCATTCCCAATTTACTCACTGCCACCACCAGCGTGGATTTACAGCAAAATGTACATTTTCTAAGAACACATTCCAGAAGACAAGGCCCTTCAATTTGGGTATTTTAAGGTGAAAGATCTTATATTTCTCTCTCTCTTTCTCTCTTTTTGTCATACCCTCGTGTGTATTTATCCCCGGTGGTTTGAACCCGTTAAATAGGAGTACTAAACTGGTGAGCACTGGCTGACGTCCTTCCGTCAGGATAAACTCAATACAGTACGTTCATTCCTACCCAGAATTCAACAGCGCCCACATGTAAATTAAAATACCCTGTCGTATTTATCCTCGGCGGTTTGAACCTTGTTCAACAAGCGCCCGCACTTTTTATTGTCTTCTCTCACCTAGGACTTTTATTTGCAATTGCTTGTTTTATTTTCACTTCTCTCACCTAGGACTTTTACGAGTACTCGTTTTTTTTAATGAACCGTTGAAATCTGGAATGTATTCATATATTACTCTGCGTCTGCCACCAAATCGTAATATAATATAATCTTAATTTGATACCTCTTCGTCAGACGTCAGACACTTCATGTTCTATGTTAGGCAGATTTTATGAAAAAGGCTCTGCTTACCTTTCTTTGGCCGGCCATGAAGTGTCTGGCGAATGTCGTCAAGGTTGGAATGTAGTTTCAGAAGTCTTCTAGGTGCGTTCCCCGTCTCCCCCTCCACGTGGGGGTCACCAAATCTGTGGGTTTTTTCACCTTTTGTCTATTCTGATTTAGCGTGTTCAAGGGAGAGACTTCGAAATAAAGGAATTGTAGACCAAATGTCAAAAATAGTTGTTTATAGCAGACAAAGAGTAAAATTACACACCGTAACAGAGGGATGTTCTCAGCCACAGTTTGGAGAATGCTCGTTCTTATAATTCACAGTCCTTTGGCTGTACATCGATTGGCTGTACATCTGTCTATAACCGCTGTCTAATCAGCTCCCGCCTTTCTTCATAGTATTGTCCAGTCTGCTTTAGACAGGTCACGGGAAGGCAGTTACGGGATACCTGATACCACTTCGGACTGCGCCTTGGGCGTTTTCTTTTGGCAGGGCTCCAGCATTCCTGTGCCACTCTGTACCTTGCCCCTCCTGTACAGCTTCTCTCATTCACTCTCACAAGTTCTGGGTAAATAGGTTTATAAGCTTTGGGGTATTGACATAAAAGATGTTTTATATTATTCCACAATTCCTTGTTGTAGCTAGCACTAATGATGTAAATTTATCGTCTGGCAATGGTTGTCATTGTTTGCTACTGAGCGTTTATCACAATAAGGCTGTACACGGCCATTTACCCAGCTGGAGTGAGCCATTCTTAGCTGCTTTTCACACCATTCACGAAACGAATTTTTTAGGGGGCGGATTACTTTCAAAGTCAATGCAAAACTTGAAGTTTCACTTTAAGAAAAGCGTTCATGCTCCAAGCTTCTGAAGGGGAGGGCAAGCGGCTCTGTTGTGTTTCAACTGTCAACAATATTGACGTCATATCGCTGATACAGCCTTTAATTCATTTGCTTGCTTCACGTATTCCTTTGTGTGATTGTATTTCTCTTTATTCCCAATGAATTTTTTCTCCCACCAGTTAGATGTTTTTTGTTTGACTGTTCATTCATTCTTGAGTGTATGTATTCAGTAGGTTTGCCAACTGCCAATAAACTCAAAGAAAAGAAGAAAGAAGAAGTGTGTGTGTGTATTCGGGTCATTGGCTATATCATTTGAATGTGTTCACTTTGTACAATGGGATATTGCCACTCTGTTGTGGAGGGAGATTTAAATGTCTATTCTAGTCTTGGCCCCCTGTTTGACTCTGAGGAAAACCTTGTGTCGAAATGTCAGTCACCTGTACCATAGTTAATCGCCTAATATAACTGTGTGCTCCAGGACTCCTTCCTTAGACTCTCGAGAGGGCTTTGTATGGGCGTCGCTGATGTCCGACCGACCACAGTATTTGCCCTGGCGCCTGGTTACGCCCGGCAGCAAGATTTCAATGGAAAAAAAAAAATCCATGGTACCTCATCTACTGCTGGGCTGGCGCAGATGAAGACAAAGCGGCGATAAAGGAATCCAGCCTCGACGACGGAGTCACAACAAGCAAAGGAACACCGTCGTCCACTGGTTCACTTATTGTTGCCAAGTTTGTCTTCGGCGTGGTCCAATAGTGCAGTATACCAACCGCTATAGGGGTAGGGCCCAGGGCAAGTGGTGAAATGGGGCCGAATCAAATTTGGTGCCAGCGAAAATACAGCAGAGAGTGCGTCGTGTTGTTGCCCGCTGGTTCAACAATCGAACAGACTGCTGGCGGGGAGCATACAATTGCCTCATTGAGGAGAACTTCCAGCAACAACCTGACGGTAAACCACTCCGTCAATTTCCTGCCCGCTGCCACCACCAGCACGCACACTCAAAATATTGAGTGCCAATGGTAGCAGAATCAAACGCGGTCATCCCCTGCCATCCACCCCTACACAAGCAGCAGCAGCAGCAGCAGCGACCTGGGTTTTAACCTGGCCGAGTAGGCTACATGTGGCGGCAATAAACACAGCGGGCGTCAACCATAGATAGTAAAAAGAAGTGGACGGCGGGATGACGCTGTTCTCAACGGGAGAGCAATGAAGCTCAATAGGGCGAACTGATATAAGCGCAAAACTGTCGTAAATCGGAGATGAGATGAAGGAAGGGGATTTTTGTCGACGTCCTCACTTCCGGTAATAAGACCAGCTTCGCCAAGTCAATGCATGCATGGCGAAATCGATGAGCATTAAGCAGCTTGCAGTCGAATACCATCGTGGATACACAGATATGAATATTAAAATACCGCCAAAATTCAAATAAACGCTACATTCGGTCAAAGCTGGAGTTCACTTCCTGGAACTAAATGCTATAAATCGCCATTATATTAGCCAGCGTCCGACCACCTTGGATATGGGGCGGAAGTTCACTTTCGTCGACATTTTGACGTTGAGCCGTCATTATCGGCAAGCATATCCGCCTTTGCGATGTGCCGTATTATATATCAGATCGCTCCTATTGAACGAGTTTTTCAGTTGAGCACCACGCCTACTGCGCAGAAGCTTGAAGTCAGCTTCGCTGGCGTAAATAACGTCCTGAAGAAGGTAACTCGTCTGGTAGATGTACCCTACACATAATTCCCCAGCCCGAGCAAGCTGTAGAATCTGGAGACGTTCCTGCGTTATGGCTGATAAATCGGACCAGAAACCTGGCCAAATAGCAATAAAACTTCTAGGGGCCTTCCCCTAGGATGTTCCTTTAGCCTGCAAGTGGAAGGTGTCAATGGTCTTACTGTTACTCTGTACAGGGGGTGGATAGTTGCAAAGCTCTGGCTGACACAATGCCCCTGTGGAAGTCATATTACTGTCCTCAGTCCTAAGTTTAAGTCCAGTCATATTAATCTGTTTCAAATAATCTAAACCTCTGGGAATTTCTTAATATGCTTATATGTTCAATATTCTGCTAAGAAATCACTTCTGGACTTATAACCCAATTTACCTATATATTAATTCATCTTAAGACTTTTTTCATGACAATTACATCATATTAATATATATTCATATCATGTTTTGGTCTTGTTATTCTCAGGGAATCCAAGGAGTTGAATGGAGTATGTTTCATTCCCATTGAAATTATGGTTCATTCCTTTTGGAAACTCCTGAAATTTGGTCAAAATCCTCTCTGGTAATCACCCTATTCTCCTCTCTCTGCTGAAGTGTTTTTTATTACATCCTCCCAATGGTGGAAACCAAAAACGGATTCGACCCCCCCTTCCAGGTGTTTGACGCCATGCCGCCTGGATCAAAGACGTGGTTTGGCTTAAAGCAAAGAGAAATAATCCATTCGGGAAGATCGTATCCGATCTCTCCCCGCATGCATAAGTGCGTGAGTAGAACTCTATAGCTATGGCGGATCGTCTCTCTGATTTTCGCACTCAGCCAACTCTGTGTGTGTAGCTGTCACCAGGTATGACTTTTATATTTGTCTAAATTCGTGGTAACTAATATTTAGTCTGTTGATTTAAGCTCTTGCCTACCTGGTGAATAAATTCTTATTATTCCTTTAAACTTGCGTGGTCTCTGTGACTCTTAATCCTTTTATTCTTTCTAGCCGCGTTGCAGCGGATACCTAGGGGTATAATCCTGACCGAGGAATGACTGGCCAGCAGCCTGGTATGGGAATTGGTTTTATTAAGTTGTAGAGACGATCATGATCTACTTATATAAAGGGTTTGTGTATTGCGGTTCTGGGATTCTAGCCTTAAGGAAACCCCATGGACGAAAAAATTCATTTTATCTGTTAAAATTACTTTCAAAGTCAATGCAAAGAGGCGAAGTTTCACTTTAAGAAAAGCGTTCATGCTCCAAGCTTCTGAAGGGGAGGGCAAGCGGCTCTGTTGTGTTTCAACTGTCAACAATATTGACGTCATATCGCTGATACAGCCTTTAATTCATTTGCTTGCTTCACGTATTCCTTTGTGTGATTGTATTTCTCTTTATTCCCAATGAATTTTTTCTCCCACCAGTTAGATGTTTTTGTTTGACTGTTCATTCATTCTTGAGTGTATGTATTCAGTAGGTTTGCCAACTGCCAATAAACTCCAAAGAAGAAGAAGAAGAAGAAGTGTGTGTGTATTCGGGTCATTGGCTATATCATTTGAATGTGTTCACTTTGTACAATGGGATATTGCCACTCTGTTGTGGAGGGAGATTTAAATGTCTATTCTAGTCTTGGCCCCCTGTTTGACTCTGAGGAAAACCTTGTGTCGAAATGTCAGTCACCTGTACCATAGTTAATCGCCTAATATAACTGTGTGCTCCAGGACTCCTTCCTTAGACTCTCGAGAGGGCTTTGTATGGCGTCGCTGATGTCCGACCGACCACAGTATTTGCCCTGGCGCCTGGTTCGCCGGCAGCAAGATTTCAATGGAAAAAAAGTCCATGGTACCTCATCTACTGCTGGGCGGCGCAGATGAAGACAAAGCGGCGATAAAGGAATCCAGCCTCGACGACGGAGTCACAACAAGCAAAGGAACACCGTCGTCCACTGGTTCACTTATTGTTGCCAAGTTTGTCTTCGCGTGGTCAGTAGTGCAGTATACCAACCGCTATAGGGGTAGGGCCCAGGGCAAGTGGTGAAATGGACGAATCCAAATTTGGTGCCAGCTAAAATACAGCAGAGTCGTCGATGTTGCCCCGCTGGTTCAACAATCGTAACAGACTGCTGGCGGGGGCATACAATTGCCTCATTGAGGAGAACTTCCAGCAGCAACCTGACGGTAAACCACTCCGTCAATTTCCTGCCGCTGCCACCACCCAGCACGCACACTCAAAATATTGAGTGCCAATGGTGGCAGATCAAACGGTCATCCCCTGCCATCCACCCCTACACAAGCAGCAGCAGCAGCAGCGACCTGGGTTTTTTAACCTGGCCGAGTAGGCTACATGTGGCGACGTAAACACAGCGGCGTCAACCATAGATAGTAAAAGAAGTGGACGGCGGGATGACGCTGTTCTCAACGGGAGAGCAATGAAGCTCAATAGGAGCGAACTGATATAGCGCAAAACTGTCGTAAATCGGGAGATGAGATGAAGGAAGGGGATTTTTTGTCGACGTCCTCACTTCCGGTAATAAGACCAGCTTCGCCAAGTCAATGCATGCATGACGAAATGCGATGAGCATTGCGCAGCTTTGCAGTCGAATACCATCGTGGATACACAGATATGAATATTAAAATACCGCAAAATTCAAATAAACGCTACATTCGAGTCAAAGCTGGAGTTCACTTCCTGGAACTAAATGCTATAAATCGCCATTATATTAGCCAGCGTCCGACCACGCGCGGATATGGGCGGAAGTTCACTCGTCGACATTTTGACCGTTGAGCCGTCATTATCGGCAAGCATATCCGCCTTGCGATGTGCCGTATTGTATATCAGATCGCTCCTATTGAACGAGTTTTCAGTTGAGCACCACGCCTACTGCGCAGGCTTGAAGTCAGCTCGCTGACGTAAACCAACGTCCTGAGAAGCGGTAACTCGTCTGGTAGATGTACCCTACACATAATTCCCAGCGAGCAAGCTGTAGAATCTGGAGACGTTCCTGCGTATGGCTGATAAGCTCGGACCAGAGCCTGGCCAAATAGCAATAAAACTTCTAGGGCCTTCCCCCTAGGATGTTCCTTTAGCCTGCAAGTGGAAGGTGTCAATGGTCTTACTGTTACTCTGTACAGGGGGGTGGATAGTTGCAAAGCTCTGGCTGACACAATGCCCCTGTGGAAGTCATATTACTGTCCTCAGTCCTAAGTTTAAGTCCAGTCATATTAATCTGTTTCAAATAATCTAAACCTCTGGGAATTTCATAATATGCTTATATGTTCAATATTCTGCTAAGAAATCACTTCTGGACTTATAACCCAATTTACCTATATATTAATTCATCTTAAGACTTTTTCATGACAATTACATCATATTAATATATATTCATATCATGTTTGGTCTTGTTATTCTCGGGGGAATCCAAGGAGTTGAATGGAGTATGTTTCATTCCCATTGAAATTATGGTTCATTCCCTTTTGGAAACTCCTGAGAATTTGGTCAAAATCCTCTCTGGTAATCACCCTATTCTCCTCTCTCTGCTGAAGTGTTTTATTACATCCTCCCAATGGTGGAAACCGAAAAACCGGATTCGACCCCCCTTCCAGGTGTTTACGGCCATGCCGCCTGGATCAAAGACGTGGTTTGGCTTAAAGCAAAGAGAAACAATCCATTCGGGGAAGATCGTATCCGATCTCTCCCAACAAGACGTAGTGCGTGAGTAGACTCTATAGCTATGGCGGATCGTCTCTCTGATTTCGCACTCAGCCAACTCTGTGTGTGTAGCTGTCACCAGGTATGACTTTTATATTTGTCTAAATTCGTGGTAACTAATATTTAGTCTGTTGATTTAAGCTCTTGCCTACCTGGTGAATAAATTCTTGTTATTCCTTTAAACTTGCGTGGTCTCTGTGACTCTTAATCCTTTTATTCTTTCTAGCCGCGTTGCGACGGATACCTAGGGGTATAATCCTGACCGAGGAATGACTGGCCAGCAGCCTGGTATGGGAATTGGTTTTATTAAGTTGTAGAGACGATCATGATCTACTTATATAAAGGGTTTGTGTATTGCCGGTTCTGGGATTCTAGCCTTAAGGAAACCCATGGACGAAAAGTCGGTTATCTGTTAAAATTCCCTGAAGGAACCCATGGGCGTGCATAGATCTGGGTTCGCTGTATTCACGCCAAAAGATGCTGTTGCAGTGATGGCTGACTTCCAACCTCTAATCTAATCGACGAACCTAGGATCCGGTAACAGTACTAAAACCCGGGAGTACATGTTTAGCGATGGCGGTAGTCTCCTAAGAGTTCGAGGTGTAGTCACTTCGAGACCCACGCAGGTCTCTAGATTATGGATTCTAATTCTAATTCTAATTTGGAGTCAGATATTTAACGAGAGTATAACTAAATTCATTATTATAAATTTATTATGGAGTCAGATTATTTGTAACCATTGTGCTTTTGTGCCCCGTTGTTCGAACGGAGAAAATAGATCCATTTTATTGCGATTCACACCAGCCAGGAGGTCGCGCGAGTTAACGCCAGCCAAAAGAACACGTGGACCCTTCGCCCCCCGCAATTTCCGCCGTTGGTATTGTTTTGTGGGTTTTACAAAGCGATTGCGTCTGTAAGTATAGTCTGATTCCATTCGATGTTATTATGTTTTGCGAATTATTACTTCATAGGTACTTCACTTCGTCAGCGATGTGGCTCAATCATCTACTGTCTATGATTCGTCTATGGGCTTCTGGTCTGAACAGTACGGTTATTTACCTCCTGTGCGACAGAAAGTCGCCGGCATTTCACGTCACTTTTAGCCTAGCCTGGTGCCATCGATTTTTTCCATGCTTATTATTAGACCATAACGCTACATACGAAGTAAAGACATCTGCTACAAAATGTAGTTTCTCTGAAGAAAATATTGTCGCCAACATGAAGGCTCAGAATGTTTTTAGTGTAAAGTTATTTGATAAAAATATAAAAAAAAAAAATGTCAGCACTCACATTGCAAAACATAAATGTTTATTATTGCACGACGGACTAAAAAACGGACGCGTTTCAGCCATAGGGGGGCAGGAGCGCTTCTAATACAACTGAGAGTGTAACCCTTAAAAACCAGCCAGGGATCACCAAACAATCAAGTACCAGTTGATGACAATTAGGCCTACCACATCAATATACAAAGAGAAAGGGGGGAAAAAGAAGAAAAAAAGTATATATTTCAACAGAAAAACAAATGAATCACATATTAACAATCCAACCTGATTTAGACAATAATCATTGCATAGGCCTATGTCTATAAAAAGTTTATACATATACAACCGTAGTTAGCATACCTTCTCACAAAAAACAAGACAGGGACAATTCCTCATTTAAAGCCCTGGGAAACTCAGTTTGTAGATGACATATCCAAAAGGCCTCCCTTTGGAGCAATTTCCTCTCTCTATCCCCTCCCCTCAAGAGCGGCCTAACTACTTCAATACCCATGAACCTTAATCTACAGACATCATGACCGACCGAATTAAAATGCCTAGCAATAGGAGACCTCTCATCTTCATTGGGTGTGAATGCTGAAAGCATTCAAACCCTATGTTCTTCTGTTACCAAAATTCTTTATTTTTCTTATTATTATTCACTGGGGTTTTTTTTTCAAACTAATTCAACATACTTCAACCGATTCAAACCATTCAAATTTCATCTTATTCAGTTCCATGAAGACATTATCGAAACTTTCAGATTTTCCGTAACATTCTTGAATTTCCGGAAATTCAACGTTAAAATTCCGATTCCTATTAAATCCCATTCAAAAAAACTTTGGCCCTGAATCGTTCCACAAAACTTCAACCGATTCAAACCATTCAAACATCAAAATGTTCAGCTGAATTAGGAATCGACTGGAATGACTTTTTCTAATTCCTAACATTCATACTTTCTGAGATATTCCAGGTTTTTTCCAAACCGTTTTCCCATTGGAAATGAATTACGGAATCTTCAAAAATCAGAAAACTTCACCGTTTGAAAAAGGGCAACTACCAATTCATACTTTCAGTTAGAAACTCCATTCCAACTGGAATGTATTCAACATTATCCTGACGTTTTACATATGATTCCAATTTTCATTGCCATTTAAACTTTAAAAAATATTCACTGTTTTCTGAAACTTTGTTATAATGGAAGTCAATGAGAAAATCCTTCAAACTCACTCATCTTCACCCTCTCACCGTGAACTCATACATTCACGTAGAAACTCCGTTCCAACTCTCAAACGTTGACAATCCCATCGACTTTCAGTGTCTGACTCAAATTTTCATGATCTCTTTTAGTTTTTCTACACCGGCAGTTTAAAAAACATGACGTTTTGAGCCCTTCTCAGACTTTATAATGGGTGTCTATGGTGTGGAATCTTCGGAGCTAGAGTGCTTGATTTTATTCCTAGAGTGCGAGCTGGGAGCAGACAAAGCTGAAAAAATACTTTTTTTAATCGCTGTAACTTCCACAAATTTGAATCCTCTTCATGACATTTCACAAAAACGTAGGAAAATTCGTTCTTGTTCCAGCGGTATAATTTCTGTAGCAGAGAAGTACATGGCTTTGGCTCAGGGAACAGTCAAAGGACAGGAAGCACGTAAAACTTCTCTATCACTTCCATTCAAAATTCACCCAAAATTTTGGGAGAACAGCAAACGGGCAGAGTTTTTAGATCACTGTAAATCCAACATTATATCACTAAGAGAAATAAAAAAGACATCCACACACTCAGCAAAGTCTCCTGCCTTGAACGATGTGGTTACATTGGTGACAGGACAAACATTTTTTTAGCGTGAGAAGCAGGAGTTTGAGGTGAATGCTTATCGAGGATTTCTTTTGACTGAGTGACTTCGGCTCTGTGTGTGTGGCGGTCGTTTGCTCCTCGCACTGTTGCTAGGAGACAAGTACTGGCATAAGCCCTCTGTCAATCAATCAAACGGAAAAAACGTTTGCTAAAATGCAACGTTAAAAATAGAAACATATGTTAATGAATGCGATATGCCGCTGTTTGCAGTCTACCTTAAATTAAATTACTGCTTAGCAGAACTAGTGTTGGTCAAATGCAACGTTTATTGGCAAAAGTTATGTCTTCACTCATTACAATACAGGTTCGCTAAGTCAACAGCAGCTGTTTGCCAGCGAAGCGACACCTCCGAGAATTTTCGCGCAGATAACGGAAGAGCTATCACAGGAACGAATACATGCGATTATATCTCGCAGGTAAGCATGCCTAAGTTACCGTCTGTAACCTATTCAAGTTCTGTAACGTTACTGTATCTAGCTAGCAAGTGAACAATGTTAGTTACTGCTTAGTCTTCTGAAATATCAAGAACTGGTTTGAGAAACCGAACAATTAATTGCGCGGCTCAATGACGGTTTCCCTATAAGTTAATTAGCTGTATTTGAGCGTTTAAAGTGTTTCCCTAGAGTTTTCTTGGCAAAGAGTGATAAAGGATAAAAAATAATAATTAGCTAAGTTGAAGACACACGCATCTTGCTGAAAAGAAAGCGCTGACAGCACAATACCTGGGAGTTAGATGCAGGCTGCCAGTGGTCCCTTCTGAAGGAAGCCAACCATTAAATTCTGCCAGTGTAGCGAAGTCTTTCACGATGGAATTAAACTGTCGTTTGGAGATTCTCTGACTGTTGTTACAGCAAACTGTACTACATATCCTGGGCATATTGGATTCACTTAATTTAAGCATTTCGAATAACGAAGAGAATTAGCAACACCTGAATGGAATTAAACTGTCGTTTGGAGATTCTCTGACTGTTGTTACAGCAAACTGTACTACATATCCTGGGCATATTGGATTCACTTAATTTAAGCATTTCGAATAACGAAGAGAATTAGCAACACCTGAGATGGGAGAATTAAAGTATCTTTAATCAAGGGAAATGACTGAAAACTGTTCAAGACTAATAATCAGTTTAAAGACATGTTTATCACCCTCCCAGCTTTCTGTCCACTGGCCGCCACTGCTAGCGACAGGAACTGTCGCCTACTCCTCGTAACTCCTTGCATAGCGCATCAGCAAACACGGATATGTATTTAGTCTGTTAATTTAGTCAAATGAATGTTTAAAATATTCTCAATCCTTCACAACTCTGTCTCATATTGTATGTTTTGTCAACTGTGTTCTATTCTCGTAAAATTAAAAAAAAAAAAATCATACAAACAAATCAAATAGCCTATCGTACCGTAGATAATTTACGAAGAATGAATGAGTGAATGAATAAATGACAGGCAACCCATACAGCTGGGGACTCAGCTAATCAATACTGAGGTCATTAGATTGCATATAAAATGCTCTTTGGCAGTTAAAGCCTCATACAGAGACAATGACATGTGAAGCAGCTCAAGGTTTGAAATCATGAACAATCTAAAAGGCTGTCTCTCAGTCTGCCTGCCTGTCTGGGTCCTTCTGTGTCCATCTTGGACATTTTATACTGCAGTCATAGGTCATTCAAATGTCACTGTGCCGTTGCCCATAGGTGATTGGCTGAATCAAATGCAGTTCGGCCAATCGCCTGTGTGTAACAGCACAGTGAAATTTGAATACTGAAAGGGCCTATTTCAGCAACAGTTAAAACCTCTTACAGAGACAATTACATGTGAAGCAGCTCAAGCTTTGAAATCATGAACAGTCGAAAAGATTGTCTGTCAGTCTGCCTGTCTCTGTCTGTCACTCTGCCTGCCTGTCTGTGTCTGTCTCTGTCTTTCTCTGTCCATCTTGGACATTTTAGACTGCAGTCTTTTTTTTAACTGTTAATACTGTCATGGTTTAGTCCCGCCAGCAGAAGGCAAGAAGCCGGCGGGCACTGGGACCATGTACCCAAAAAGTGGAAGGGACCCAAACGCACAGGCTGAGTAAAAACAAAGAACTTTTAATAAATATTTAAAAACACAATCAAAAACACAAGGAGAGCAGCAGCACAAAAACAGCAGGGCTTCGGAACCAGAATGCTGCTGTGCCGCCAGCCCTTAAATAACAAGCCTTCACCTCCACCTCAACGAGCCACACCTGTTGCCCGTTAACGTGGAGGTGAAGAATGCAGCAGGGGGAGGGACTGCAGGGCAGAACCACCACAAATACATTTAAACTTTGAGCTGGTTCATGTTTAACTCATTCATTCAATCATTCTTTCATTCTTTCTTTGTTCAGCTTTCTTTCTTTCAGTTTTTTAATAAACATTCAAGTATTCTACATAATTCAAATATTATTATATTTTCATGGCAGCTATTCGGTGTGGCGTCAGGAAACATTCAAATCATTCAAACTTTATTGTATTCAAGACAGCATCGCAGTGTGGCTTCAGCTTTCAGCATTCACACCCGCCATTTCTCCAGAAATTGCTTCTCTAGTTTCTAATGTTACTCTTATGTTCAGAGTTATTCGTAAAAAGACGGATAGGAACAATTACTTACATTATTCAAGTTATCATCCACACAGTTTGAGATGAAGTTTGCCTTATAGTCAACTATTGAGATTGAAAAGAATTTGTAGTTCTGATGAAGATTTCGGGAGACAAGCCAATGAATTGTGTGTCCGCTTTCGAGAAAAGAATTATGACCAAAGAATTTTGGATGAATGTATGTCTAAGGTTCGAGGAAAAGATCGTAATAACCTTTTAACACCCAATCCTCCTCCCCCTACACAACAGGGTCTTGTCTTGGCCACTACCTTTTCTCCAGTCTTGCAGCTCATTAAGAAAATTGTTCGGAAACATTGGCATATTTAATCTAGTGATCCCGTTGTTGGCCGTGAATTTGTTAACTCTCCTATATTTGCGACGAAACGATCCAGTAATGTGAGAGATAAGCTTGTGAAGACGGATCTACGTGTGCGGTCCACACATTTTTTGAGCTCTCTTCCCCCAGGAAATTTACCGTGTTTAAATTGTGTTAATTGTAATGCCATGATCAAAGGTGACCATTTTTCACATCCTCATACAGGAAGTAGTATAAAAATTCGGGGTAGAATCACTTGTAAAACTACACATGTAATCTACTTATTAAAATGCCCTTGTGGGTTTTGTTATGTGGGCAAGACAAAAAGAGAGTTGAGACTAAGGATCTCTGAACGTAAGAGTAACATTAGAAATAAAGATGAGAGGTCTCCTATTGCTAGGCATTTTAATTTGGTCGGTCATGATGTCTGTAGATTACGGTTCATGGGTATTGAAGTAGTTAGGCCGCTCTTGAGGGGAGGGGATAGAGAGAGGAAATTGCTCCAAAGGGAGGCCTTTTGGATATGTCATCTACAAATTGAGTTTCCTAGGGGTTTTATATGAGGAATTGTCCCTGTCTTGTTTTTTGTGAGAAGGTATGCTAACTACAGTTGTATATGTATAAACTTTTTATAGACAAAGGCCTATGCAATGATTATTGTCTAAATCAGGTTGGATTGTTAATATGTGATTCATTTGTTTTTCTGATGAAATATATACTTTTTTTTTCTTTTCCCCCCTTTCTCTTTGTATATTGATGTGGTAGGCCTAACTGTCGTCAGCTGGTACTTGATTGTTTGGTGATCCCTGGCTGGTTTTTTAAGGGTTACACTCTCAGTTGTATTAGAAACGCTGAGGAAAGCCTATGGCTGAAACGCATCCGTTTTCTGCCGTCGTGCAATAATAAATATTTATGTTTTGCAATGTGAGCGCTGACATTTTCTTTTTTATATTTTTGTCAACTTTTTTTGGGACAGCACCCGTTACTCTTTAGTAAAACCTGAGTTGAGCATGCATACTTGTTTAATAAACTTATTTGATGTCAAAAGTCAGACAAAATGAATATGGGTGAATGGAGAAGCTACCGCTAGGTGGTCATCTGCTATCTTCCAGAGCGTTCAACTGAGCTTCAACTTCCGTGTGTATTCCTACCCCCATGGCGTCAACCCACTTTAAGCAAAATTTTATCCGACATCCCTGCTACTTTACGCGCAACCTAACAGCATGTAAGATCTAGCCGCCACCACTCTCTAGGTTTCTGCTTCGGCAGAGGTCACTAATGAGGTCCAAAGAGAGAGAGAGAAAAAAAAAACTTAACCTTTTCACCTGGAACCGCATTACTTACGGTTCCGGGCGCAGCATTATCACCAAGCCATCATCATCACTAGAATAATATAAAGCCAACGTCAATGTAAGTCCCAAACATAATGTTGTTAAGCGCTAGGCAAGCTCAAGTAGGCGAAGTATTTCGCAAGCAGAGGTCCAGATGTGAACAACAACAACAACACCGCACAATGACACAAATAGCTTAGCTGCCGAACACACTAGCGCACGGAAACGGAGCGCTCACCCTCACCCCATGCATGCGCGTGCAGATGTAATATCGCGAATTATGCATACGCTGCGCCTGCCTCCTCCCCAGTGTTGTCATCAGTGTCGTGGCTGTCGCCTTTATATGCTATTTGCATGTATATCCACGCATGAAATTAAAGTGTAAATTCTCTTTACTGGATGTGCGTTTGACGTTTTTGCGCACCCAGATATTTCACTTGGTGTCTATACATTGAGGTAAGCCGAAAAAGTTGTGATTTTATTCGATTTTTCTGGAGGATGTGTGTGGTACTCTTACCTAAAGAAAATATGCCCAGAAAGCACATTTTCAAAAATTCACAAAGACATATTTTATTTCCTTTATACCATTTTATTTCACATAATATGTGAAAACAATATTGTCAGAAGCTTGAGATATGAAGTTGTACACAAACATCAGCACAACGTTGTTACAACGTCGTAAAATGACATTGTGAACACAACGTGTTGACAACGTGCAGGCAATTTCAGTCCTCAACATTGTGAAGAGGTTTTACCACAATGTTGCAGCTCAATGTGCACACAACGTTGTGACAATATTGTAAAACGACGTTATGAACACAAAATGCTGACAACGTGCAGACAACGTCAGTCCACAACGTTGTGAGGAGGTTGTACCACAACGTTGCAGTTCAGTGCGCACACAACGTTGTGAAAATGTTCAAAACGATGTTATGAGCACAACGTGCAGACAACGTCAGTCCGCAACGTTGTGAGGAGGTTGTACCACAACGTTGCAGTTTAGTGTGCACACAACGTTGTAAAAATGTTGTAAAACAACGTTATGAAGACAACATGCTCACAACGTGCAGACGACATCAGTCCACAACGTTGTGGGGAGGTTAGTACCACAACGTTGCAGTTCAACATGCACATAACGTTGTGAGCACGTTGTGCGTTAGCCGGGATCCATAACGGCTAGCTTTCACTTAAAGAGGCAATCGATAACTTTTTAACTGGCAAGCCAGTAGCTTTATTATATTGCTGTAGGCAGCTAGCGGATTCGGTAAGTCTGGCAACGGAAAGGTAATAACCATTGATATTTTGTGTCTGTCCATTGATACTCATTTGAAGATGTACATCAATCCAGTTGGGGTGACTGAATCGCTTGTCAGATGATGACGACCTATCAACCTAATGAAAGAACAAGGAAGGTGATTGACGAGCGATTCAGTCACCCGACCTGAATGAATATCAATGGACAGACAATATCGCCCTTTCTGCTGTCAGTCTGACTGAATCCGTTAGCTACAGCCATATAATAACGGTACCGGGTTGTCAGTTATAAAGTTATCTGTTGTCGCTTTAATAAAGTTCAATTTAGTGGAAGCAAATAATAAGAAGAAAATAATAATAATAATAATAATAAGCCGTGTTGGGGAAGCTGCTTTGAAAGCATAGCTTTTGAAGCTTCCAATTACTTTGCCCTGAAAGTAGTTTAACGACAGAAGAGCTATCCTAGGAAGAAATCTAGTTTGGTCAACTAAAGCTACTTGGAAAAATAGTTTACTGATTACTACTGATTATACAATTAATCAAATGGACAGTGTTGACAATGGACAATGACAGAATTCTTTTGAGCTTATTATCAGTAGAACAGCTGAAATATGAATGCAACACATTGTACTGGACTACAGATGCAGATTTTTCATTATATATTAATGATATATTTTTGTGTAACTATGGTATGCTTTAGAAGGTAGTATTTAGTTTATTGTTTATTGTTAATTAAAAGGATCCCCATTAGCTAATACCAATGGCACCAGCTAGTCTTCCTGGGGTCCGAAGTCATACAAAAATTTTTAAAATATTTACAGAAAACTTACATACATATTTATGTATGGGTACAAATTCACATCAAGCAGTATTCACTAAATAACTTGCATCTTAAAACAATCCATCAACAACAAAGCAGAAATAGAAAAGAAATAGAAGAGAGAAATAAAACTAAATTTTAAAAAATGCAACAAGAACAAATAAAATGAACAAAGAAAACAGCACATTACATCTCTTTTGCTCACCTATTTAAATGGTACATTCTTAATTTGCGTTTGAATGAGAATTTGCTATTCGATTGACATATGTGAGGGGGGCAGCTATTCCAGTGACAAATGGTACGGTAAATGACCGTCTTTTTTAAGGCATTTGAATTTGGCCGAGGTAACATTAATTGACCATCTCCTGCTGTTCTGGTGAAATGATTGTGTGTGTTACTACATTTGATGATTTGATAATGTAAAAACTCAGGCTTGGTGGTGTAGAAGCTGTTACTGAAAAATGTGGTTGTGCTTAAGGCAAGCCTTCTCTCCACTGGTAACCATGAGAGTTTACTGTGCATTCTGTTTGTGCTGGTTCTTCTGGAGCACTGTAAGACTAGTCTGGCCGCTCTATTCTGGGCGACCTGTCATTTACTCAGTACACTTTCTGATGCAGATGGCCATACAGGTGAGCAATAGTCCATGTGACTTAAAATTAATGATTTAACTACCTGTGCCAGAATTTGTGGTGGAACATAAGGAAGGCATTTTCTTACCATGGAAATGCCATAGCCCATTTTCCTAACCACTGTGTCAATAGGATCTACCCATGACAGTCGACTATCTATTGTCACACCCAGTAATTTAACCCTGTCAACTTGTTGTATTAGTTCACCCGACAAGTACAGACCCAATGAAGGCATAGATAAATAGTTTATGACTAGATCCTAGAATGATGGATTTTGTTTTTGAGATATTAAGCACTGACTTATTGAGTTGTATCCAGCTGGAAACCACATTTAATTCTGATGATAAGACTTTGTGTTGCTCATCATTAGTAGATGCAGCGTAAAACAGTGTAGAATCATCCGCATACGTCTGTATCGTGGCTTTAGTCAAAACAGATGGTAAGTCATTTGCATAGACGGATTAAGAGGCGTTGGGCCCCTGGGCACGGACTTGTGACAGATTTGTTGAGCATGATGTCTGGATGTGCCTTTTGATACTTAGGAATTTCTGGAATTTTTCATTTTTGCGGTTTCCATGGAAACTTGAGTGAAATGGAACTTAGCTTGTCCGGGCCATATCTCAGAAACTATACATCCGACCTTCACCAAACTTAACAGATATGTTAAGCATTATGTCTAGATGTGCCTTTTGATACTTAGGAGTTTCTACAATATTTGATTTTTGCACTTTACATGGAAACATGGTTGAATTTGGACTAAGCTCACTGATAATTTTGACCAAACTTGATTAACATGTTGAGCATGATTTCCATATGTGCCTTTTGACATTTAGGAGTTTCTGTAAAAATTCTTTTCTGCGTCTTTCATGCAAATGTGTGTGAAGGTGGACTTAGTTCACTGATAATTTTGTTTGGGCAATATCTCTGAAGCCATCTCCGACTACACCAGTGTCAGGGAAAATTCGTTTAATATGTTCAATTTGATTTATTGTCTTTTGAAATGTTTGTTATCCCCCGGCATTATTTTCATATAAATAAAATGTGAAGCTAGGAAACTCTTGCCACTCGTGGCAGCCCACTTCCTCGTACTGAGTGCCGGTAACATGAACGGCAAGATCAACAAACAACCACAACTACTACAGGTAATGTCCTCAGACAGATGGTAGAACACAGATTGACCCCATCTACACCAACATACCTCGACAGACAATTGACACAGGGACACTGAACACGTATTGGTCTGACCACAACATTGTCTGGATTGCCATTTCATAGTCAGGCAAGTTTGTTACCTTATTACTTCAGATCAAGTCCTTTAATACTGTAGTACATTTACTCATGTAAATTGAACAGTTAATCCATGAATGTAGGGGGCCGGGGGGATATGCCATTGCCAGATGGCTCTTTTTTTCGCTTTCTTTTGGCTGCTCGGCTTAACGTCCGCCGGTGCTCCATTTTGAATTTATGTACGTTTCGCGCTTGTTAAAGAATTTCACATTTTAACAGATAGACCTTATCGTCACCCCACTTTCTCCAGTGCAAACTTTAATAGCGTCCTCTATCGACCAGTTTCTTTATTCATTTATCGAATGGGAATGTGGGCCCCCATAAAATAGGCTTATGCAAAATATATTTCTTATATTCTTGTAAGAAATCTCACTTGTCCCAGTCAAGCCCCAGCACTGAAACATACTTAACCCTTTATACCCTGCCTTTTGCCTTAAGTTTTCCCTTAAAAGGATTTAACATAAGATAACACATTTTTTCCTATTGGAGGACAATGACGCACAAATATTCTGTATCTGCTGGTCTCAGCGCTTCACTGAAGCTGCACTGCACTTATATTGAGAAAAACATTCAAACCCAGGGCGCCATGTTTGTATGGTCACTGCATTACTTCAAATGGAAATATCTATATCAAGTAAATATTTTATACACATTTCCCTGTTATTCACGTGGACATATTTGGGATTATTAGAAACCTTTGGATCTCCACTAGAATTTAAAATGGGCCTGAAGTTTTACAAGTTTGAATAATAGCCGCTGCATTTGATGGACTCCAGTTGGGGGCCTCTTGGGCTTAAAAGGTTAAAGGAGCCTATAATCAAGTGATACACCACAAAAATAATGAAGAAACCTATAAATTAATGAATCAATTAATCTGGAAATCTCTCTCTCTCTCTCTCTCTCTCTCTCTCTCTCTCAAACACACACACACACACACACATATGCAGGCCCATGTTATATGATTGAGGGGCCTTTATGGGTCCTTATGAACCATGACTTTCCAGAAATGCCACATAAACAGCTCATTTGTGAGTGTGTGTGTGTGTGTGTGTGTGTGTATGTGTGGCGGAGGGTCCATATCTATGACCATGTGAGAGGCCCCTTGGACAGAACTTGATCGCACTTGATTTGATCTTGGTTTTTGGATTTCTCCTCACAGAGTTGAAGGGCCCATATTACATGGAGATATATGTGTGGTCGTCTTCGAGCTCGGCGCGCTCCTCTTACTCTTTCCCACTCACGCAAGAGTGCAAGCAAATGCAGGACTGGCATTTTGGTTTTAGATTTTGAGGGCATGGTAGAATGATGGTCTTATTTATACTCGTATTAATTAATTGCTATGTGTTTGTAATTGAGCTAATTGGAGAACAGGCTGTTGCGTAATATCATGTGATGATTTTGTTTGATAATTGATTATGATTATGAGAAATGTAGTTTAGAAATAAGGATGAACAATCGAATATTGAATGTCTCAACCTTTACCATGTTAAATAAAATAAAATAAATGTTAAAATTCGGCCTATAACCGACATCAAACGCAATATTCCATTTCGCCTTAAATTGGCTCTTGACCTTAATACAGCCCTCAAAAGTGCTTAACAGAAAAAGCGCGTAAGCCAGGGGGAGAATACGCGTAAGTGTTATTTGCCTGAGAAACGCCCAGATTTGGCCAAAGTGCGTAACTGCGTAAAGGGAAGAATATGCGTAGGCTGAAAAGCGCATAGCTACGAGCTTTTTTCGACTAATGCGCATGGGAGAATAGACCCCTTAGTGCATTGACCTTGGTTACAAAAAAAAATAATTAAAATAATTTGCTATATCAGCCGGATTGGATAAAAACCTGCCATCTGACTCCACAAAAGATGGACTACCAGTTTCCTTTCTCCCCATTATTTCATTTAATGTTTTCCAGAGTTCTTTACCATCTTGATTGGCTGCATTTATTCTAATTTTGTAATAATCCTTTTTCATTTTTTTGTTCAATTTTGTCACTTGGTATCTCAATTGGCAATATTTTACTGTGCTTTCCTCAGCCTGACTTCACTAATATTGACTTGGCTTCATCACTTTTTTTCATAAGATCTTTTAAGAAATCGTTCCGCCATGGAGCCGGTCTCGATTTGGTGGTGTATTTCTTCATACGAGCATGTTAATCTACAGTTCTCAAAAAGATTTTCATAAAAACATGTAAAGAAGCCTCTGGCTCCTGAGCAGCATATACCTCAGCCCAGTTTATTTTACTGACATCCTGTAAAAAGTCATCAAAAATGAATTTCTTATATATCCTCTTATGTGTGATCTTGACACCACTTTTAGGGATTTTGGTTTTCCTGGTAATTGCTATCGAATTGTGATCGCTGTACCCAACAGGTATAGAAACTGGTTTCGTGCAGCGCTCAGGAGCATTTGTGCAAATGTGGTCAATACATGTGGCAGTTGTATGGCCAGCCCTGTTAGTAAATATTCTTGTTGGTTGAGTAATGATCTGTGATAAATTACAAGCATTTATTAATGACACCATCCTCTTTCTCAAAGGGCACTGACTTGCAAGCCAATCAATGTTCAAGTCCCCAAGTGGGAAAATATCACCATCAACATCTGTAATTCTGTCAATCAGTTCACTTGAGTCATTTAAATATTTATTGTCAATACCTGGTGGTCTATAACAACAACCAATCAAGATAGGCTTCAAGTGAGGAAGATGCGCTCTGATCCATAAAGATTCTAAGCTATTTGGCATAAACTCAGCACACAATGTAACAGATAAATTATTTTTGATATACAACCCCAATTCCGAAATAGTTGTTGGGACGAAGCGCAAATTGTGAATAAAATCAAAATGCAATGACTTTCAGATCACATGAGCCAATATGTTATTTACAATAGAACATAGATAACATTTCAAATGTTGAAACTGAGACATTTTACATTTTTATTCACAAAATGAGCTCATTTCAAATTTTCTGGCTGCAACAGGTCTCAAAAAAGTTGGGACACAGGCAAAAAAAGGGCTGAAAAAGCAATTAACATCTAAGAGAATCAGCTGAAAGAACATTTAGCTAAAAATTACGTTAACTGGCATCAGGTGTGTAACATGATTGGCTATAAAAGGGATGTCTTAGAGAGGCTGAGTCTCTCAGAAGTGAAGATGGCCAGAGGCTCTCTAACCTGTGAAGGCTTGCGTAAAAAAGTTGTGGAATACTTTAAAAACAATGTTCCTCAATGTCAAATTGCAAAGGCTTTGAAGATCTCATCATCGACAGGGCATAACATCATCAAAAGATTCAGAGAAACTGGAAAAGGCCAAAGACCTTTACTGGATGCCTGTGATCTTTGGGCCCTCAGACGCCACTGCATCACTCACCGGCATTATTCTGTCATTGACATTACTAAATTGGCCCAGGAATACTTCAAGAAACCACTGTCTGTAAACACAGTCCGCCGTGCCATCCACAGATGCCATCTAAAACTCTATCATGCAAAAAGTAGGCCATTGTTGAGAATGACCCAGAAGTGCCGCCGTGTTCTGTGGGCCTAGGCTCATTTAAAATGGACTGGAGCAAAGTGGCAAAGCCTCCTGTGGTCAGACAAGTCCAAATTAGACATTCTTGTTGGAAATCATGGGTGTCGCATCCTCCGGGCTAAAGAGGAGAAAGACCACCCCTCCTGTTATCAGCGTTCAGTTCAAAAGCCAGCATCTCTGATGGTATGGGGATGCATTAGTGCACATGGTGTGGGACACTTGCATGTTTTAAAAAGCACCACGAATGCTGAAAGGTATATAAGGTTTTAGAGCAACATATGCTCCCCTCCAGACGACATCTATTCCAAGGAAGGCCTTGTGTATTTCAGCAGGACAATGCAAAACCACATACTGCAGCTATTACAACAGCATGGCTTCATAGGAGAAGAGTCCGTGTGCTGAACTGGCCTGCCTGCAGTCCCGATCTTTCACCGATTGAGAACATTTGGCGCATAATTCAAGGAAAAGTCCGTCAAAGGAGACCCAAAACACTCTCCAGCAGCCGGAAGCCTGTATTAAACAAGAGTGGGATAAAATTCCAATGGCTAAACTCAAGAAACTTGTCTCCTCAATGCCCAGACGCCTCCACTCTGTGTTAAAAAGAAGAGGGGATGCTACACCATGCTAAACAGGCCCCTGTCCCAACTTTCTGAGACCTGTAGCAGCCATCAAATTTGAAATGAGCTTATTTTGTGGATAACGTTGTAAAATTTCTCAGTTTCAACATTTGCTTTGTAATCTCTGTTCTATTGTGAATAAAATACTGGCTGGTGTGATTTGAATGTCATTGCGTTTTGATTTTATTCACAATTTACACCTTGTCCCAACTATTTCACGCGACAAGGAGTCTCGTACGGTCTGTTACCTGCCTAGTGCCCAGGTAGGAGACCTCCTGGAGCGTGCGGACAAGCTCCTGACCAGAGCGGGGAGGGATCCAGTTGTCATGGTCCATGTTGGGACAAATGACATAGGTAAGGGTAGGTTTGAGGTTCTGCAAGGCAAATTTATGGAATTAGCTTAGGAGCAGATCCTCCACAGTAGTTTTCTCCGGGATTCTACCGGTACCACGTGCAAGCAGAGGAAAGCAGAATTTTATCTGGAGGTTTAACACATGGCTACGAACCTGGTGTAGGAAAGAAGGGTACAGGTTTATGGGGCACTGGAACTTTTTCTGGGACAGGGGTGACCTGTTCAAGCCTGACGGGCTACCCCTGAACCGGAGGGGTACCTTTGCACTGGGTCAGCGTATGTTGAGGATAGCACAGGATTATTTAAACTAGGGACTTGGGGGGCAGGGTGGTTAGTGAGTGTTACACATAGGGAAATGCAGACTGCCCTGATGGAAGCTGACGGCGTTACATGCACTATTGATGATAAACTTTTAAAGCAACAAAGCATAGTGGGGGGCTTGAAGCAGCGGCCGCATGGGAAATCAAGGGGGAAGAGCATTAATAATAACCTGAAATGTTTTTATTTAAATGCAAGAAGCATAAAAAATAAATTTCCAGAACTTGAGGCCGTTATGATTAGTGAGGGCTATGACATAGATGGGATTACAGAGACATGGCTTAGTGAAGAGGATGGAGATGAATATAATGTAGAAGGTTATAAGCTCTTTAGGAAGATAGATGTAATAGGCGGGGAGGGGGCGTAGCACTCTATGTGAACGAAAACATAAATGTACAGGAAATTCCCGAAATTGAACATTGCTTGCCCTGTGAAGATATCTGGGTCAAGCTCATTGGCAAATACGAGACAGGTTTAAACATAGGAGTATGCTATCGACCGCCAGCTTTGGACAATATTGTCAATGAACTGCTCTTTAAGAGGATTAGGCGCGCTTGTAGGGGAGGAGGGACAATTATTATGGGAGACTTCAATTATCCTGGTATCGATTGGGAAATGGTGAAAGGACAGGGTAAAGGGGAGGAAGAATTTCTGGATGTTATAAATGACAATTTTTTGGTGCAGTATATTAATAAACCTACAAAAGAGAAGGCAATTTTAGATTTGGTGCTTTGTAATGACTCTGATAGACTTAGCAATGTTGAGGTACTGGAGCCACTTGGGACTAGTGATCACTCTACTGTTAATTTTGACGTTTCATGGGAAGTTAAAAAGGTGTCTTCGAAAACCAAAATTTTTAATTTTAGGCAAGCAAACTTTGACGGGATGCGCTCATATCTAAGCAAAATAAAGTGGGAGACACTTCTGGACTGTGAGTCTGTAAATGAGATGTGGGAAAGATTTAAGGGGGTTTTACTTGATTCACAATGTAAATTCATTCCAAAGGTGTCCAAAAGTAAGCTGAAAAAGCAAAATCCTCAATGGATGACCACAGCTATTCATAGGAGTCTTAGGAATAAGAGAAATCTTTATAAGACGTGCATAAAGGATAACAATGAGAATACTAAGGCTGAATTCTGTAAAATGTGAGCTGTGGTCAAAAAAGAGCTGAGGAATGCTAGAAGACTGTATGAAAGGCAAATTGCAGAAGGGGCAAAAACTAATCCTAAGCGCTTCTTTCAGTACTGTAGCAGAAAAAGGAAAGTCAAAGAGGAGGTTAAGTGCATAAAGAATAAATATGGATCGCTGCTATATGATAACAAGGATATTGCGGATACCTTAAACAGTTTTTTTGTTGAGAATTTTACCTCGGAGCAGGTTTTTATTCGGCCAGAGGGCATGTCCAACGCTCAAGATTACTTTGCGGAAATTGAGGTTAGGGATAATGAAGTATTAGACAAGTTGCATAAACTAAAGGCAGATAAGGCGGCGGGTCCTGATGGCTTATATTCTAGATTGCTCAGGGAAGTTAGTGAGATCATCTTTAAACCGCTCTCCGCTATCTTTAGACGGTCTTTAGAAACTGGAGAAATACCAAATGATTGGAAGCAGGGCAATATAATACCAATATATAAGAAAGGGGACCGTACTGAGCCAGGAAATTACAGGCCAGTCAGTTTAACTTGCATTGCATGCAAAATACCGGAATCTATCATAAAAGACGAGCTGGAATTATTCCTTGAACATAATAATATTTTGAGGGATAGCCAACATGGTTTCCGTAAGGGAAAACCTTTCCCTGACAAACCTCCTGGAATTTTTTGAAGAGGCCACCAAGACTTATGATCAGAGTAGGGCTTATGACATCATATACTTGGATTTTCAGAAAGCATTTGATAAAGTACCGCATAAGAGACTAATTTTTAAAATGCGCACCATTGGAGTTACAGGAGGTATTCTGGAGTGGATTCAAAACTGGTTACAGGACAGAACACAAAGAGTGGTGGTCAGTGGAATCTCATCTCAGCTAGGTATGGTGGGGAGTGGCGTCCCTCAGGGATCAGTGTTGGGACCCCTGCTGTTCCTCATCTACATTAATGACCTTGATAGAAATATTGAGAGCAAATTAGTTAAATTTGCGGATGATACTAAATTGGGAGGTTTGGCAAATAGTCTAGACTCTACTCAAGTGATTCAGGAGGATTTGGATAGAATCCAGAGTTGGGCAGAAATGTGGCAAATGAAATTTAATTTAGCAAAATGTAAAGTTGTACATGTAGGTAATAAAAACATTAGATGGGATTACTTCATGGGAGGTTTAAAACTGGAATGTGCTCCACATGAAAAAGATCTCGGAGTGATTGTTGACCAAACCAACAGGTTCTAGTCATTGTGCCGTAGCAGTTAAAAAAGCCAATCGGATGCTGGGATACATTGCCAAAAGTATTGAGTACAAATCCAAGGAGGTGATACTTCTCTTGTACAACACATTTGTCAGACCACATCTGGAGTATTGTGTACAGTTCTGGGGACCACACTTTAAGAAAGATATAGAGGCTCTAGAAGAAGTTCAGAGAAGAGCAACTAAGCTGATTCCAGGTATAAAAGATGAAAGCTATGAGAACAGGCTGAAGATCCTTAATCTCTTTAGTCTTAGGGATTAACAAAGTGAATTATGTAGGATTCCTTCGGCCAAGTTCTGTTAGTAGAACTCGGGGTCATAAATGGAAGATGACCAAGGGTAAATTTAGCACTGATATTAGGAAATATTTTTTCACCCAAAGAGTAATTTCGATGTGGAACAGCTTGCCTGACCATATTGTTGAGGCAGAAACCTTGGCAATTTTCAAGAGCAGGCTTGACTTAAAGCTAGATACCATTGAGACATTGAGTATCTGAAGTGATATATTCACAATAGTTAAAGGAAACTGGCGAGCCTAGTTGAGCTGAACGGCCCGTTCTCGCCACTCATGTTATGTTATGTTATTTTGGAATTGGGGTTGTATATTGCCACACCACCACCATGTCTATTTTGGTCATTCCTGTAAATATTGGGGCCATGAATAGACACCTCTGCATTTTGAATATCAACATCCAAGTGTGTCTCACATATTGCCAGAACGTGAATGGTGTTATTCTGAGTTAAAAGGTTCAGTTCATGTATTTTATTTCTGACACTACAAATATTCAAATGAGCTATTGTAAGACCCTTTGTGGATGTTAACATGCTAAGTTCCATGATTTATTGTATCCCTTTTCATATCTGAGTTTATGATAGAGTATGATTTAAAAGAAATAAGCACTAGTAATTGTGAATATCTCCATATGTCAGGCAAAGTCAATTTAAAAACTCCATGAAAGTGCCAGTGAATAAAACCATATACCAATCATAGTCATTGCCAGTAGATACATATCTTATGCTATGCAAATTTGTCCAAATCTTTCAGGCTCCTCCTGACCATTATCACCTTTGCTTGCTCAGGTGAACCATTTAGCTTTATATAAATTTTGCAGTAGAAGGTCCATGTTGCTTGTCTCTTTCCCTCTTTACGTAGGTACCGAGCTTTTTTTTTCTGGAGGGGAGCTTTTTTTTTTTTTTTTTTTAGCAATGTCAGCATTGTTCTTGGTCAGATGTTCATCAAGATAAATATTTGTTCCCTTGAGCCTCTTACCTTTTATTTTGAATTTTCTGTTAGTAAACCTCATGATGATGGCTGCAGGCTTGCTTTTGTCTTTCTGTATGAGAGGGTGACGCGTTTCTATATTGTCCTTGTTTATACTGATTCCCTTGTCTTGGAGGAACTCCACCACCTGCTGTTCCACTGAGTTCAACTCTTGGTTGCTGGTCTCTCCACCCTCAACCCTGGACTTCACTGCAGCTGCAAACGACCCAGGTTGTGTAGGCAGCCCAGTGACTATTACATCATTTATTTGAGTGTATTGTTCTAACTCTGATAATCTACTTTCCAGTAGTGCAATCTTTACATCCTTCTCCTCATTTTGCTTCTTTAGTTCCTTTATCCCTTTTATCATGTCCATTAAAGGTTGATTATGGAGAATGCATATTAAAAGCTATATTTTTTCAAAAATAATACATCCACGGTGCGTTTAGAGGGGAGCAGAATAAAAGTATTTCTTTTCCGTAAAAAAAATATATTTTGTCTGAATTAAATAATTAAAAAATTTTGACTGGTTCGACAATGACTTCCTGTTTACATCGTACAAGCCAATAGCGGTTGCCAAATACGGACTCTATGCTCAGCACAGCTAGGCTGGCACTGGGTAAAATGGCGGTCTGCAAGTCCTGCTGCAGCTGCTTCAGAGCCCTGGCGAACAGTGCGTTATCCGTCCTAAGAGCAGAGTGACCGGAGAAGGGCAAAGACGAGAGTCAATATCGGGGAAGCATATGCTTGTGCAGGCTGATCGCTTGACACACTCGGCAACGAACCTGGCAACCCGACTGCTGGAATTATTTTCTGTTGTTAAGAACTACGATCTTGAGACACTAGATTTCTCTATTCTGCTCATATTCCATAATCAACCTTTAAAGTGTCTTGTTTATTTGCCATAGCCTCCATTTGGTGTCCCATGAACTTCACTGATTTCCTTAATTCTTCATTTGATCTCTTTAATTCTTCCATGTCTCTTTCTGTAGCCATTTTGTCGCAACACTTCTAATACGCGCCAGGCTCACCTCTGTAGCAGTCCTCACCTCAGCTCACCCTGCAGCCTATGCCAGCCTGGTGGTAGCAGGCTGCTGCTGGAGCCTGGTCCTGGCCTGGTGGCAGTTAGCCACTTGGCTGCTGCTTAAGCTAGGCCTTGCCTAGATGGTAGTTTGGACTTTGGCTCTATCCAATAACAGTCCTAAATCCAGTTTTAGTGAAAATGCTTACTTTGCTTGTTATAAGAAAACATTAAAAAATCACAGGTGAAGTTTTTGATCGAGGAAATACCGAAGATTCTTTAGATTATAGATAGATTGTATCCACACAGATTCTTTGCTCTTTGGCCATGGCAGCCATCTTGAGAGGAAATTTCATTTAGTGGGCAGTATTTACTAACTACTGAATGTATGTGCGTGTGTGTGTGTGTGTGTGTGTGTGTGTGTAGTTTTGATACTTTGGATGCTTAATGCTTGAAAATGAATATAAACATTTGAGGTGGTTTACTGGTTTACTAGAGGCAATTACAGGCCCGGCGCTAGAACAGGGAATTGGGGGGGCGAAGACACGTCCCTTTATTAGTCCTGGCTAGTTCTCAATTATTTTCCTTTATTGACGCATTTTCCAATTATCGTAATTGGCAACTGAAGACACGGTTTCTCTCCATATGCGATCTAACTGCGATGAAATCATGGGCTAAATTCAGTACAAAAAAAAAAAAAATTACTTATTAATAGGCCAGTACGTTGCCTTGATTGAACTGGTCAGCATTCCAATGAAATATCGCCTTTCACTCTCGGTATTGCATGGGTTGATAAAAAAAAAGTGGCACTCGGCAGTTAAATAGGCTATAAAAGCATGCGGCTGAAGCTATTTGCGCAGGTATGCAATTTTGAATAACGTAGATTTAAATACAGAAAATACGCGTGCAGATGAATGATTGTCGTCTTACCTAATCGGGGAGAACAAGCAGCATCTGTTAAGTGTGGAGTGCTCTCGGAGTGAACCTTTTGTTAATCATGAAAATGACTGAGAACAGGTCAGGACTAATAACTGTTTTAAACAGATGTTTTGTGCACCTCCAATTATCAGTTCTGGTTCGCCACTGTACTGAATTTAGCCCATGATTTCATCGCTGTTAGATCGCATATGGAGAGAAACCGTGTGTCTTCAGTTGCCAATTACGATAATTGGAAAACGCGTCAATCAAGGAAAATGATTGAGAACTAGCCAGGACTAATAAAGGGACGTGTCTATGCCCCCCCAATGCCGTGTTCTAGCGCCGGGCCTGGGCAATTTCTTACTGGTTACTCCCACTGGTCTGCTTTTTGGACGTGACTGTGAACATTGTAATCCATTTTTTAAAACTTATTTACACTGTTGTAACTTATGTTAAATTCATTTGTGTGTATGTGTGTGTAGTCTTTGATGCTTTTGATATACTTTGGATATGCTCCAAAATAAATATAAACATTTGAACATTTGAGCTAATTCTCTATCTCACTTTCCTTTTCAAAAAATGTAGGCTAACTGTGTATTTGTATGTGCTATGATAGTATAATTGATGTATTCCTGATGACTTTTTGAGGGTTCGCCCACAGCCATAGTTTACATTGAAAACTCAGTCTTCAGATTTTTCCCTGTCCCATTTTTTGTATTTTGTAATCTGGCTAACTTTCCTCTCAGAAGAAGGAAGTGGCCAAATTTATGACTAGTCTGGTTCCCATTACAGCAAAAAATAGGGTTAGCCTACAGGATTAGCGGTCTGGTGGTTTCCTTGAACAGAGTGGCAATGGCCTGGGATGGATGGACTCTAAATTCCTGGCCTGAATTATTGTTTTAGTTCACCACTGGGCCCACCTGTCATTTAAATATGTTAATGGACATTTTCAAATGTAAGTCCCCATAAACTCACATGAATGGTATCAATGTCCATGCAACGATCTGCGCACGTCAGGCAACTGGCAACCAGTTTTGATGAATCAAAACATCTCACCATAACCAGCAAATGTGATGCCAAATTCTCACAAAAAAGAACTAGAACTGTGAAAGGGAAAAAGCATGATGTAAACTGAGAAATAAAACAGTTCATTGCATTTACTGTAATATGCATAGTGCAGAAATAAACTAATACGCAATGCATTTCCTTCATGTGTTTATTTGAAAAGCTGGCCAATGGTACAATACCATACATATACTACGATATTGCCATATGTAGCATCCAGCATCAGGCATGAAAGCCTGCAGTACTCAATTAGTTCACAATACGTGACCTTAGTATTACAAGGTTCTTTATGCCCCAGAAACCTCTACGTGATAGAGCCTTATAATACTGAGGTCATGAATAGATATTGAGATCATTGCTGTAAAACAAATGAAAACGATAAAAGCTAACTTGGAAGCATCTTTTAATAAGCTCATACCATTAAAGTAAAAGCAAGTTTGAGTCCTTACAGTTATGTCATTATGTAAAATACTATTAAAAAACACTAAACACGGCACACTCGTTAAAGAAAGACAATTGCATAAATGCATTTATTTTTAATCCTTTATCTTTCATGTTCCAGAATATACACTGCATCCCCTCAGTGGACTTTAACATTAATCTTGTAAGATATAAATAACTTGTTTGGATTCAAATGATTGTGAATGTGTGTGCAATCATAGTCAGGTATGGATCACATTAGATTTAATTTGCTGCTTTGCTAAACTTCCCTCAAAAACACCAGGCCGCAAAATTCTGGTTCAGGAGGGTAGGTTTGGTTGTGAGTTTCCACCAATTTCCTCAGCGTTAGCATTCAGAAAGCTCTATAAATTTTGCTGGTTTAGCCCTGCAGTTATGCACAGTAAAGTCTCTCAGACATAATTACTCTCAGCCTCTGAAGCTTGTGCTTATGCCAGTGTTACAGCGGTACATCATTGCGGTAATCAAATATTTACTAAGAGCAAAAACGATCAGCACATGAGTACAATGAACAATCTTATGTGTTTCAACAGCCAATCAGTGACAGCTGTGCTGCCCCACTCCTGCTCAGATGGAGAAAAGCCTTGTGTAGTCTTTTCTGCACTGCAGTGGATACCACTGTATCAAAGATTTACCACAGGAACCATACACTGACAAAACAACTGAACAATAAAAAAAAGAAAAAAGATTTTTTTAAAGAAAAAATATATGTACGAAACAAAATGCTACATATATTAAAGGGGTAAAGAAACTGTGCAGACATCAAGAAAACCATCATAGAATGCAGTATCTCCAACCATAATCAAATTTAGACCTGAAACAAATCCACAAAAATCCATATTATAACATAACACTCATATCAAAATCAACATTCAAGCCCTTAGGGTGTAAAGACTAGTCTAATGTGTGTATCCAAAGAGTTCTTTTTGACATAATCTTTTATTGATATCTCCACCTCTTGGCAACTGTACATGTTCAGTTCCCTGAAAATGGAGGGAAGAGATAGGATGAGAAAGAGCATTAAAATGACTGGCAGCTGGATAATTAGGATCAGCACGTCTGATGGAACTTTTATGTTCACTGATCCTCTGCTTTAAACTCCGTGTGGTTTTACCTACATACACCATATCACAGGGACATTTAAGTATGTAGATCACATTTTTAGTGTTACATGTAATGAAACCTCTCACCGCATAGCTTTTACCAGATCTGGAATGTTTAAAGTCAAAAGATATATGAGTATTATTACATTGGGCACAATTGCCGCGTGGATAGTTGCCATTTCTCAGAGGTGCCAAGAGGGTCTGACTTGGAGACGTTTGAATACTAGCCCTGACCACACTATTGCGGAGATTAGGGCACCGTCTATACACAAACAAAGGTGGATCTTTAAATTTATCATTAAGTGAAGGATCATTAGAAATTAAATGCCAATATTTCATGATGATATTTTTGAGCACATAGGTCAGGGGTGGCCAACCCTGGTCCTGGAGAGCCGCAGGCCCCGTTTACACGTACACGGTTATTTTGACAAACGGAGACATATTCCTGCGTTTGTGCCCTTCGTTTACACGCAAACGGAGAATTCGCCTCTGAAAATGATTCTTTCTAAAAACTCCGGCCAGAGTGGAGATTTTGGAAAACTTTGGTTGCAAGTTTGCATGTAAACTGAGAAAAACGGAGTTTTAGGCAGCTGACCTCACAGTATGCGCCAGAACTTGCACCAACGCCAAAAGTGCGACCAATGTTTACATTTTCATTTGGCTATGGTGATTGGATTCGTTTCTGTTGTTGCTATTTTTGGGATTCTGATTGGCTAACGTGGGCTTGATCTTATCGTTACACTGCCACCTACAGGTTTGATATGCTCTTGACGGCATATATATATACAGGTACGTGTAAACAAAAACTTTTCTGAACACTGATACGTGTGCATGATATTATTTTTGAAAACAGAGACAGTGAAATGTTCGTTTATGAAAATAGCCGACCACGTGTAAACGGAGTGGCAGCGTCTGCGGATTTTTGGTGTTACTCAGCACTCGATTGATGGATTTAAGTAGTTGATTACTCACTTAACTGATCTCACCTGGTGTCTCAGTTTAATCTGGTAATAATGAGCCAATCAAGCAATTAGCAGGAACAACCCACAAGACTCCTAGAGCCAATTAAGCAGACTTGCAGGTTGTGACAGCCATCTACATGTTAACCAAGATTTGTCAATGTGGTTGGATATTTAGTGTAGTTGTAATGCAGACAAAGTAGAAGTACAGAGTACAGATAAAAGTTTATAGAGCAGGGGTGGATAACGCTGGTCCTGTAGAGCCAGAGGGTGTGTGAGTTTGGTTTTCTCCACCCGATTTAAACCTAAGACACCAGGTGAAATAAGTGAAGTGTGTAATCAACTGCTTTAATTCATCAATCAAGTGCTGAGTACCACTAAAAACCAGCAGACACTGCGGCTCTCCAGGACCAGGGTTGGCCACCCCTGACATAGACCTTTGGAGTATACGTGTTCATTGTACTCATGTGCTGATCGTTACCCTGATGGAGGTCCTTTGACCGAAAGCTTGGTGCATTAAAGAGACTTGCATTGATCCAAGTGTGCAGACACTCTTTTTTTTTTTTACTGGTAATCAAATATTTAAAAGTAGATGCTGGTGCATAAAGCTGAAATGATCTGGCCTTGTTGTGCTCTCTGCAACCAACTAACTACCATCTGAGCAGAAGACAGGCCCAATTTCTACTCACTATAGATATGCAGCACATTGCAAAACTTATTTGTGAGTATTTGGAAAATGAAAAAAAGGTGTTTTTTTTTTTTTAATTTAATTTTCTTTATTGGATTTTAATGCCAGAATTGGCTCAAAGTAGAGACTGCCAGCTTTAAGTTGCTGGTATTTACGTTGTATATCCACATAAAGTGCACCACATAGAAACCATGCTCCTTCTTTAATATAGTGTTACTGTGTCAGTACTTGTGTACTGCTTGTTACATTGTCTAATGTGACATCAAAATTACAGTTTAGTTTTCAAATTTTTTAGTGGAGCACATGAATAAAAATGACAACCAAAGCGGGAAAATGTCCTCTGTCAAATTAAATAACAGTAGCACTCAGAGAGGGCATACCGACACCAAGGCATTTGGAGCTATACTACCATCTAGTGCAGGGCTATTCCACATGTCCGGAAAGGGCCGGTGTGGGTGCAGGCTTTCATTCCAATCCAGCAATTACACGCCTGATGCTATTAATCAAGCTCTTTAGCAAAGACTTTTGGGGTTGATTAATAGCATGGTGTGTAAGTGCTTGGTTGAATGAAAGCCTACACCGCCCTTTCTGGACATGTTGAATAGCCCTGATCTAGTGGATTTTAAGTTGTATGGCATTCATTATTCCAATCTTCCAATCGCGCAATGGTCAAGAATCCTTTAAAACATTTCTGGATCGAGAATTTGATTCAGATCACTCCCAAAATAAATCCTCCTCTTGGATTGGCTGAGACACATCTCTGGTGAAAAAAAATTTCATGAAAATCTGTCCATAACTTAATTTTGCTTATTAGCAAACAAACATACCCACAAACCAAAGGCAAAACATAACCTCCTTGAAGAAGGTAACAAAGTGGAGGTAAAAAATAATCTGGGCAGAGATGATCAACATATCAAGGTCTAAATTTTTCGCTGCTCTCACAAAATTGGCCGGCAGATTATTTTTTTCAGTAAAATTCAAATAAAACAGAAGTCATAATTCTTAGCCCAAAGTTAGTCGGGGATAAAACTCAATCATCTCTTGGACCTCTTGCTTCAAATATTGGGCCCTTTTCTTAAAATCCTGGTGTGAATTTTGATACCAAACTCAAATTTGAGGGACACATTTAGAAGCTTGTATTGTCGTGCTATTTGCAACTCCAAAACATAGCTAAAATTAGATCTGTTTTGTCTTTTGAAGATACTGAAAAAATATTCATTCTTTTATTTCATCAAGGTTAGACAATGGTAAATCTTTATTTACCCACCTGAATAAAAAATTTTTTGCCAAACAAGTAGTTCAAAATTCAGCAGCAAGATAAAACAAAATCACTAAAACAAATCAAAAAGCCCATAGTACTCCAATTTTAGCATCTTTGCACTGGCTGCCAATTAATTTTAGAATTGATTTTGACATTTCATTGATTACCTTCAAAGCACTTCATGGCACCAAAATATTGAAGTGATATTTGAATTCCTGATAAACCTAATACACGGTCGAGTCACATGATTATGATAACCTCCTACATTTGATGTCAGCAGAGCGTAGCCAGTGAAAATAAGGCACGTCTTGAGCTGGCTTGGTGGGTATATGAGGTGCTGCTGTAGGTATTTTGCAAATATATCACTCGTTGCCGTCATGTATCATGTACATGATGATCGTCTTCTCTGGGGCGGATGGGCTCTTCCAGCAAGACAATGTGATGCATCACATGGCTAGAAATGTCCAACAGTGGTTGGAGGAGCACGACTAATATTTCCAAGTACTTCCGTGGCCCCCTGGTTCCCCAGACTTGAACCCAATCGAGCATCAGTGAGATCACCTCGATCGTCATGTTCGCTCTATGGATCCTCCACCATGCACCCCCCAGCAGCTGTCAGATGCACTGCAGTCAGCATGGCTCCAGATACCTGTAACAACCTTCCAGGTTACAAACCACTGTGCACTTCCATATAAGGAAAAAGTTGAGCGTGAAGGTACTATTTTATGATAAAAACTGGGCTTTTCTTGCACATATGCGCTATTTGGCGCAAGATTGAAGTTTGTTTTCATTTTATTTATATAAAATAGACTTTTTCTTGTAACCTGCAGGATCAGAGGCTGTACAGAGCCGTTTCTGGGCGGATGACAAACCCGAGTAAACCAAGGACTGTATAAAACATGGACAGCCGAACGTCTCCTGAAAAGTGAAGCCAAAATGTCTTGATCGCCAACTACTGGCAGGCTGCAGTACAAATTATAAGCCCGCCCCCTCCACGTTAGTGAAGGGGAGAAATGCCACGCAGAAAAAATTGCATACATGAAAAATAGTTTCTCTCTGAAGATGGTTTCTTGCTTTTCAAGAAGTTCTTACAATGCTGATCTATATTCTAGCATCAATTTTTCTGTTAAGTTTGCTGTAAACTTTTTATTTGATATTATGCAAAAGGGGCGTGTAGTCATAATAAACAGCAGTGATTGACAATTGCAGTGCATGGACTGAGTCCCGATAGCCCCTGCCCCCTGCGGATTTCATTTCGCGAATAGTAATTTTACATAGAACTGGAGTAGGAACGTCGACAGGTGACCTAACGTTATCTGAAATTCTTCATAGGGCAAGCTAACAGCGATTGTGCTTCAGGCAGGACAGATTGCAACAAAAAAAGACGAAATGAGTTGCTCTGCTGTGAATTGTACAAACCGATCGGACCGATCGGAAGGATCTTTGCAGTTTTTTCGGTAAGTTTATTTTTTGTTTGTTGAAGTTGAACGGTCAGTTAAGTTATTACCAAGTTAGCTTGCTACCTTGGCTACATTAAGACAGCAGAGTAGCAAACGTTTAGGATTAATATGGGGGAAAAAAGAAAATGGCGATCGGTAGCCATTCGTAACTGGCAAAATATACATTTTTAATTTCAGAGAATACCTATTAAGGTAAGCATTGGAATGAAGTTAACGGCAGTATGTCATAAAATGTCATTCTTATGAACTTGAACTTGAGATAAAGTGCCGCAGTGGTTTCAGCCTTCGGCTTTCGGTTCTGCAGTCTGTATCTCGGAATTTTAGAACTAACACAGATTGCGAGTCACTTGGCCCGGTAGGAATTCTGCTTACCCAGGGGATCAGCGTTAGAACCTTGCACATGGCCGGCTAATTCCTTCAACTTTTCTCGTAGCTGACTGAAGTCGCTTATGCTATGGAAGTAGGGTAAACGATGTAGCAAGCTTGCTATCTAATGTTCAGTAGACGAGCCCCTAGGTTCGAGTGTTTCCTTAAGCATCAGCAAGCCAACTTCTCATTTTTCAGCAGGTAACACAACAAAATTCCAACCTTATGTTGCAACTTTACGGACAGCAGCTAAAACTGCAAGAAAAACTAATTTGATCGAGGAGGTACAGATTATTTTACCAACGACAATATGACAAAAATGAAACATACCGAAAGCGGGTTCAATTCATCAATAATTTCAATGTCGATTCGGCAGGTTTCGGATGAAATTACGGCTGGAATCAATGCATCTACTTTAGTGGAATTGGCTGAGTTATGGGGTAACTCTTATAAGATTGATCGGACGAAGTATTGGGGGAAACCTGACAACATTTCGAGTTTGGCCTGGGAGGTGATGGGCACAAACTGTAAATGAGGGATTGGTGTAAACCGGGAAGAATATCATTTAAAAATTGTTTATAGCGTGATGCTTGTTGCACTACTAAATTATACATTAATTATGGCCGATGTTATTCGCACTTATACGTGTGGCCAATGCTGAATTTTGTTCTTGGCCACACTTTTAAGTGCGCCAGTTGATGACCATTCCAGTGCCGCTTAGAAAGTAGGCCTACCGCTTAAAGCTGTAGTATACGATTTGAAAGTTTGATCATTATTAATAACCTTATTTAGATGGTGCTTATGGTCCTATAGTACAATCTACACAATGTGAAGAGAAAAAAAAATGAAAAAAATCCATTCACTCTAGTGGCTGCAGGGCTGCAGAGACGCTGACCAATGTAAGCCATCCGGCTGGATGGCTTACATTCGTCAACGTCTCTCTCCTACTCTCATCCAATCCCCTCGCTCTAGTTGACACTCCCCCAAGAGCTTGCTCTGACTCCCGTGGCTCCGCGTTCTGCTCTGCCCACGCCCCCCCTCCGCGTTCGCGTTTTCCGTCTGTTTACTGCCGGCCGGCTTGTTGCTCTGGTAGAGGGGGTGTGTCTGGGAGTCTCCACGCAGACGGCCACACGTGCTCGGTGGGAAGGATCAGGGAGCACAGAGGGGAGGGGTGTGTGTGTGTGGGCTGGATGCTTTTTTCAAATTTTTCTCAACGTCTCAATCTTTCTCAACTGATTCTCAGATCGTATACTACAGCTTTAAAATTAGTTTTGCCAAGAAAAAAAAAATTATCTTAGGACACACTTAAAATATTAAGTGTGGGCAATGGAGCAGTGAGCATCTTGGCCACACTTGTAAATACATCTAAAGCGAATTTCGATCAATTTTTGCGCTTGGATGCATTTAAATAAGTGCGAACTCATTTCGTTAATTATTGCTGCGTTGGCTATCGAGTGACCTTAACGTTAACTAGCAAGCTAGCTGACTTCAGTCAACGTTAACTCACATTACCTTGCACACGGCAATTAATGATTAATTAATTCAGCCACTGAAACATATCTGTTTTGGTAATGCTTTCAGTATCTTAATTTAGAAGGTCAGAGCTGAGTTTGGGCGTTGCACAATGACAAAATAATAATTTCCTTGATCAGCTTTATAATTTCTTGAAAATTATAGTAAGTTATTTTGAAATTTGATATCTCTTCATATACAGTCTATGTTTGAAACACGTTTCAAATAAGTCGGAATAGGTGCATGTGACCCCACATAAAAAGGAATGTAAATTAGTAGCAGAAAGAATTTAGTTACAAAGTATATAAAGCTGCATATATCTCCATTCTAGTTTTTTTTTTAATGTCAAACCTGCCGTTTGCAAAATTGCCAGATGTGTGGGTTGGAACGTGCAAGTCAATTTTATTGCTGTCATGTTAGGGCAGACTGCACTTCAGGTTTCAGACATAAGCTTCTCAAATAATCAGATGGGTTTTTTTTTCTTTTTTGTCATGTGATTACAGAAGCCGCCAAACCACTGGGTAACGCTGAGGTTACCTAGGTCCAGTGAAGACTTGGAGGATGCTGCAAGCAATTCTTTTGTTTTATTGCTGGAGAATACTTCTGAAGTAATTTGTAAATGAAAAACTGATGAAAATGCTTGTCAAAACTGCTCAACTATGCATTGTCACTGAAACTTGCAATGGTTCTGTTAGACGGTAATTTACACTTGGAGGTAGACAAGTCCATGTTGATTGAATAATAATGGACATGTAACTGGCTTCTCTTATACATGCTTGTTTCGTCCGTGTCATCTTCCATATGTCGTCTTCAAATATTGGTATAAACGGTCATTCTTTTTTTTTTTTTTTTTTTAATAATACATTCAAAAGCCGTTCATCTTGACTTCTAAGCCTTCAGTTTTCCAACAAAGACTCCAGTCATCTGTCCTTGGACTGGGAGTACATGAGAAATGTTTTGTAATTCAATGTACATTTTCTGTGATGGTGGTAAATTAAACCTGTAATGTACAATAAAGGTCTTTACATTTACGCTGAGCAAAAACTTCACTCTGGAATTCTTTCACATATACTATGTTCTCTGCTGCAGTAAATCAGAGGCATTCAAATGAGTTTAATAAAAAATATTTATTTAAACAAAAACTACACACAGCATAGAGTTCTGTGTGGCCCAAAGACAATCCACTGGCTACATTTGCCGTGAGGAAACATTAAGGAAGTCCATCAGTTGGAAAGGCTGGGGGAAAGCAAATGGTTTGGAGAAAAGATTGAAGAGGAAGAGAGGAAGGTGGATGGAGAGGAAGAGCTGGAAAAACAAGTATGATGGCTACCACCCTAGTATAAAAATAAATAAATGAATAAAAAGCGCATCAAACATCACATAAAGCAAAAAATTGACTTTTTTTTTTGCGCCCATAGCTGATGTTGAAAATCCAAATGAAAAAATTGCAAAAATTGGCCAGGATCTCTACGCTTTATCTGAGGATGATGCAAGATGTCTCCACCAATAGACAAAACAAAGGTAGCCATCACACTGTTGACATATTGCTGAGCTTCGTCAATCTTTGGATGCGAAGACCTCCACCGGCATCGCTGGGTGATGACAGAGAAGATGATCTTCATCCGAGGGAACTGCCGATGGAGAATTTCCAAGTCCTGCTTGATCCCTGATCAAGCTTCACACTCTTGATTTTTCCAAGGTCATTCCCGCCACAGCGGATCAGCAGGACCTCCGTCACAGCTCTTCCTCTCAGGCACTGGTGGATAAAGGGGAGGAAGTTTCCCCAAACCACGCCACCCCAGCCAAACCACTGGACCTGGGCATCCAGACCAAGGTTGGTCTCAATGGTCTCCCTTGCTCAGTTTTCCCCACGGCGAATGTAGCTGTCCCTAATAATGTAAACTTTTGATCCTGTTGGTTGAAAAATGCAAATGTCACCTTTGAATGTCACTTCTGCTGGCATTTCATGCAATTTAACATATTTCATGTTTGTATTCTATTATTCCATATTTTGTCAGGTGGTATTGTGCTTTTTATGCATGAGGTAGATGTGACTTAATGTTATAAACTTCAGTTTTTTTATGACATTCTCCAGTGAAAAGTCTTATGCTTAAATAAACACAGGCGTCGGTTTCCAGATATTCCCATGAGATTTATACATACTCTTGGCCACTGTGGAGGATGCAAGAATTGCCGAGTCCATTTCGTCATCTGAAAATGAGGATACCAAAACTCAAACAATTACTATCTATGCATTCAAATACATCGTGTCCACATAAAAGAAAGTGTAGGGGTGTTGCATTGCTAAGTTAACTATCACAGAATGAATTGCCAGTCCCCCAAGCTAGGATGGTTATCTTCAATTGCGATTATGTTACATTTTTAAGAAATACAACATTAGTAAACGGTAAGATATGCGACTTATTAACCACAGCAAGCTAATTTTGGTGAGAAGGACAGTTTATTTTAATTCAAAATTAGATCTACCGTTCTAACGTGTTGAAAAATTAAAAGTACGACCCATTAGCCTACTCAGCTAGAACATGCACATAGGAAATGACACTTTCCCGGCGGAACGTGATTTAGAAAATACAACGAAAGTCGGCGTTAATATGCTCGCCACTCGCAACACTGGGTAAGTGACAGTGGAGAACACTGACTGGAGCTAGCTAGGTGGCCGAGAAGTGGCAAAAATCTGACACCTGCATTACTTAATGTAATTAGCTACATACCTAGCTTGTTAAGCAAGATTCAGTGACAAGATATCATAGATAGTCAGTTAGGTACTTCAACTAATTTCAAACCAGATGACTGGGGTGGGGTCTGTTTATCCATAGAGTCTATTTACCTTATTAACCACCGAATAGTTACGCTGCCGGCAGTTGGGTTCTTTCACTTTACTATGGTAAACCATACCGTCTCCGTGTGAGAGCTGGCTATTACCGGCACTAACGTTAATAGCGTAGCTGCCAGCCCAGGTTAGAAGTTCAGGGGGGCTGTTCGGGTGGGTGTGTGGGTGGGATTCGATAGCGCGGCTCTACCCCCCAATCACTACTGCGCCGACTCAGGCTCCAAATGTGCTGCATGGCAGCGACCGTATCGAGGATATTTTGCCTCCATTTTTGTTGAATGGGGAGTGAATGGAGACCCGTCATCCATGTTTTATACAGTCCTTGGTGTAAACAGGCACCCCAGTTTTGATTTTGGTTGAGCAGCCATCCGCCAGGTGTCAGCATCTCCTAGTCAACCCTTCCTAATTGGACATCAAATCACACAACCCCCCCTTGATTTTTTTATATTTTGTGAGTATCGCTTGGGACTATCTGAAAATAAAATATGATTGAATTTGAAAGGTTTGAAATATTTTTTGCAAAATAAAATCTTATAATGGGGCTCAATGGGATTTTTAATTGTAGTTTGTAACCTCCAGTACCTTACAGAGATACTCCCAGCCCGTCTAGCCGCTGTCCGTGCTGCACACAGCGGTTACTCTGGATATTAGCTGGTGGTCATAATCATGTGACTCGACCGTCTAGATTGCTCAGGTCATCAAAGCAAGCATTACTGGCTGTTCCAGAGCCCAAGTTAAAAGCAAAGGGTGATCTTGCTTTTTCAGTTAAAGCTCCACGACTCTGGAATGGTCACCCAATTAATATTAGGAATGCTAAATCTTTATCTTTTTTTAAATGTCTTTTGAAGCCTCACTTTTATAGACTTGCTTTTAGAAACTAAATTCTTTTATTATACTACTGTTTTTTTCTTTTCTGGTGTGATTTTGTGCAAGTCAGTTTTTTCAATCCTGATTCTTCCTATTTTGATGTTTAATTGCCTAACTTTTCCCTGCTTTTTATATATATTTACTTTTTTACCTGTTTGTGAAGCACTTTGTGCTATATAAATAAATGTATTTATAATTTATATGAAGTGCTATTTGAATAAATGTATTTATTATTATTATTATTAGTAGTAGTAGTAGTAGTAGTATTAACACATAGTCTTTCTTCAATCCTCTTGCTGTTATTCTGAAATTTATAGGTTAACACACCCTAACCCTAGATCAAGCCCCTTAGGAACAGTCTCAGTATGGGATTTCCCCAATAATCTGATTCAAAACAAGTGGAAGCATCATAAAATCATTCAAAGGAATACACTGATAGATTAATAATATCTTATTATGCCTAATCCAAATATTAACTATTCAAAGAAACCAATATAGAGAAATGCATCTCAAAATTGTGTATTATGTAATCTGCATTTTGCCAAAGAAATGTGAAGAAATGTGTGCTTGTATTTGGCCCTAAGAGTAAAAACAAAAAGAAAAAAAAATCAGATGCGCAAATCAAGAACCTTCCTTTATACAAACCCCTTCCTTTGCTCCAATATATATCCCTAAATCTGCCTAAAACCTACCGCTAATCATTTATCCAATCCAAGTAACCTTAACTTTAACCCTCTGACTCATCTCCATTGTCGGATTTTGTGTGAAAATCACTTTGAAAACCACCAATTAATCATCAGTGCAATGATGAAAATTCAAGCAATGGCATTGATAAGGAAGAAGCGATTTTGATAATGGATGGACAAATTTCATGGAAATATTTTTGCAGTCTGAAATAAGAACTCACCCATGTGCTATCACTGTCTCTTTTTTCTAAATTTGGCCTAACTGTATAATTTATCATGTCTCTTAATCTATCCATAGCCTCAGTCATAACTTTAATCCTGATTCTCACACTAACATTACTGTTGGAGAATTCTTCTGTTTTCTTCGTGAAAACAAAACAGCCCCGACTTAGTGGTGCGTTTCAAGAGAAGGGACGGAGTCAGATTCGGTGTTAGAAAGCACAGTTAAAAAGAAACAGAGTTTATTCGTCGTCTCGACCAGCGCAGTGTCCAGCATAATTATGATCTGACTGATTTCACTGGAATACAACAGGGTTTAAGTATTCATTGTGAACAAAAGATATTGACCCAAGAGTTTCGCTATGGTGCAGAGACAATAGTGCCTGATTAACTCATTGGGTTAAACACAGGTAACAATGTCTCAGTGAATACAGTACATAATTCATCAATGTGTTCCTGCTTGACTGCATCAACCCAGTTGGACTGAAACTGCCTTAAATAGTTGGGCGAGATAAAATATCTGTCGTGGACTGAAACTGCCATAAGTAGTTGGGTGAAACAGAATAACTGATTGTACAGATTCTAGATTACCGCCAACCCCCCAACCATATATCACTGTATGTGCTGTGAACACTAGAATCTAACACTGCCACTAATTAATATCAATTGTAAACATTAAGAAAAGCCATACTCCTAACCATTATCCTGAGTTCTAAACATAACTTTTAACGAAAGCCTGCCACTGCCTTTACACAAGTCATATTTACTGTACTACTTAAAATGTTGCCAATGGGGAAACTGCTTGGCGGGGATATCGCTGTAATTTACATATTTGTCCAACAGATAGCGCCATAATGCCAATGTAGGGCAGAGCTGAAGCATTTATGTACAAAAAATCATTGAGAGTGTTTCAGCATCCCTCTGATGGGAGGAGCTGCAAAATAATCCACGTACAGTATATTTAAAAAAAAAAATGCTTATTGACTTGGGCCTGTTGAAGTACAAATTAGAGATGACCAGGGTGGTGTGTTATGCTACAGTGCTACAAACACAAAGTGAATATAGGTCTCTAAAGGTTGCGTGTTGCCATCACATTTCAGATATACAGGCTGTATATGTGGTAGGTGTGTGTCGGGGTGTGTGTTGTTTTAGTAACATGGACCTACGCAGTGTAAACGCCAGTAGGTGTGTATCAAGGGTTGGTTCTTGGGCCCTTAGCCTATGCTCTCTTGCTGCAGATGAAGTTGAGCCTCTCTGTCTTGGGCAGTTTGTGCCACCTCTGCCCACCACGGGACTCTATAGCCCCCATATGCTCACACTCGTCCTGCAGGTTCTGCGAGGTCCAGTTTTGGGAGCAGACTCCATCTGCGTTGACCCAGTGCTAGTACTTCGAGATGCAGGTGAGGCCCAGCCACACATGGTCCGTAGAGGCCTGCTGGGCCCTTCTCTTCACCCAGTGCTGAAGAGACTCAGTGTAAACGGACACCAGGTCACTGTGGTGCCTCCTGCAGTAATCCAGGGCTTAGGCCCCAGGTGCGGCTCTCTCTCACCAGGATAAGATCATCTGGAGAGACGAATGGGGAGGAGGGGTGGTCAATGCAAATTCTAATCCCACACACATTTTTTTTCCCTCCTTCTGAAGTGGTGCTATCACAGGTAGAGCAGTTGGTACGAATCCTGGGCCCCAAGTAAGAATTGGACCCCCAGAATTCCCCGTTTATTTAGTCAAACTCACGAGCAGTGGGTCCTCACCAACCTCAGACCCCAAAGACCTGTCACCTCTTTCACTCCACAAGAGAAGGTCCTGATCACAGATAGGGAGGCACCGATATGACTTTTTCAGCCTCAATATTCATATCCATACCTGGGCTTTGGCTTCTGGCTGATAATAAATACGGATCCAACACCAGTGTTTAATTGAAAAGCCATATGCTTGCAAGACTCTGGGATCATTTTTTTAATGTGTAAGACAACATCAGGTTTGACTTAAACTTTCCTTTCAAAACAAAATGAAACAAGTGAAAAAGTCAGCAGAATTCACTAATACCCCCGACCCTTGTGCACTGAAGAGATATGGCATATTTTCATATAAATTGGCACTGCACCTCTGCATGAAGTATAGATTACATGACTGACATTTGAAAACAATCAAATGAGCAGTTTGAGAAATCGGTTGGACAACATTTGCAGTGATAAATTTTCAAATTTCGAAGTATGGAAAACAAAAGTAATTTTTGAAAAAATCATCACATTTTCATGGAACTTGGCGCTGCACCTCTCCATGAAGTGTAGAATGTATGAGTGAAATTTGAAAACAATCTGAGGAGCGGTTTTTGAGAAATCGGTCAGACAAACTCGTGCGGACGGATGGACGTAATTTTTTAATATATACAATATACCCCGCCCCTCATGAGTCGGGTGTATGACAAATAACGACACACAAATATACAGTAAGTACCTAATCGTTAGTTAGTCAAAATAATGGCGTCATAATATTAGTACTTAGACAGTGATGCAATTGGCCACCGTTTTGGATCTGTTCCCCCGCAAATCGGAAGGCAGCAAAATCTACAAATTAACATGTGGTTAATTGTTTAATTTGAGTCAGCTTTTCATTTTTTAGCTCCCGCCGCTCGCGGTGCGGGAGCCATGGTATCGGGCTCCGTCCGTGCGTGCTTGCGTGCTTGCGTGTGTGCGTGCGTGCGTCCGTCAACACATTTTGCTTTATCTCATCAACTATTTCAGTTACAGGCTCCTGATTTTTACTGGACATGCATCTCATAAAGGCCTACAAGCGACATGCCTAAAGATGACCTTGGCCTATTTTTTCAAGGTCACTGGCCTCAAAATATCACCAAGAACTTCGACATTTTGCTTTATCTCATCAACTATTTCAGTTGCAGGCTCCTAATTAGCTCCTGCCGCCTGAGCGGCGCGGAAGCTATGATATCAGACTCCGTCAATGCGTGCGTCCATCCGTCAACACAAACTTCAACATTTTGCTATGGCGGGAGCTTCTGGGGCAGACATTTCTACTTGGGAAATCTTCTTACTTTGAATTTGATCTTCAGAAGCCTCACCTTTAAATTCTTAATCACCTAAACCACTGGCAGTTTACTTCTCCCGATTAGCCACAGTTGCTCAGACTAATTGGTAAAAATGATGACAGTCTACTTTAGATAGCATTGCTATACCTTGCACCACAAAATTATGAGGCGTCTTCCTCTGCGCATTACGTAAAATATCAATATGTCTTTATAATTTCAGCACTTATGTTGCTCGTTAAGCACCACAGATTTGCTTAAATTAGTTTGCGAGGCTGCGAGAATTAGTTCTATATTCTGAATATTGTCATGTTTAAAGGGCGCTGCAAGACAAGTTGCACAGCTGCGTGACAATCCTAAGGACGGCGAAAAGAAATGCTGCAAAATCAGTGAAGGTTTTGGATTTACAATGCCATATCAATTATATAAATGCAGGCAATGGGAATTCACCTTTTCATTATCATTTCTAATTGTAGGTCATGTATTGGTCTTGGTCGCTCAGTTGAATAATTGCTTGATTGTTAATCAGGCCAGCTTAAATAAAAACAGCTTGCGGGCGGCCAAGCCGTAAAGGGAGAGCTGACAGAAGGCTCTCTGAACAACTACATGAACCAGATGAAAGGAAAGAGAACAACTGACGCCACGCGCACCGTGGCACTGGCGTTTGATTGGATAAAATTAGATTCCCCAAGTAAAAATGTCTGCCCCCTGTTATTGACGCCAATTTGAAGACTCGCTGGTTTTAAAATGCGTCGCACTGGATTTTCACCAAATTAAAATTTACAAAACTATGCATTTTAGACACTTCAAGAATTTTACTTTCTGCTGAAATATACTTTGATGAGGTGAGGTCTCCTCCTTTAAAGCAATACATAACAACTTTTGTACCGTAACAAAAATGCCTTATAATTATTTTACTGTTATATTGACTAAAAATATTGCAAATGATCATGCTACCATTTCTACAATGTCAGCAGTTCTTTTACTATGAGTGCCTGAAGTGGCCGTGGTCCGTCCCGGACCACGAGATCCTTTCCCATGGCTCGAATCTGTTCAACTGTAGAGTCTTTTTCTACTGTGACATGTCTGGTGCCACCACCATGTCTAGTCCTGACTTGTTGCTAGCTATTGTTACAAAAACTGAGCCATCCAATTTCAATCTTTCTGCTGGCCTTCTCCGCATTTTGATTTCTGTGTCTTGCCATTGAACTGCCTTGCATAGGATTCTCTTTTATTTTTTCCCCCAACCTTTGATCTTATTTTGATGTCACCATTCTATTTTCTAATTTTTCTCTCACCCTTTGCAAGAGAGATTGTTTTTCAGCTGCAGTTGCTTGTATTTGGTGGCAAAAAGCCAAAACAGCTACTCTATCTCCATAGGAGCTCAGGTATTTTGCCATCTGTTCATCTTTCACTAAAGCCAAAACGGACTTGTCAATCTGCAAAATAATAAGGCAAAAACAATTCAATCAGTTTTCTTAATTAATAAGTAACAACAAGTGAATAAGGTATGTCATGTTGAGCTGATCAAAACAGCAGTTGTATTTTATCAAATCTAATTTAGATTTTTAAATTGAAGACAGAATTTTAAAAACAAAACCTAGAAATAAACTGTTAAATATACAACCCCAATTCCGAAATAGTTGGGACAAAGTGTAAATTGTGAATAATATCAAAACGCAATGACTTTCAGATCACATGAGCCAATATGTTATTTACAATAGAACAGAGATAACATTTCAAATGTTGAAACTGAGACATTTTACATTTTTATCCACAAAATGAGCTTATTTCAAATTTTCTGGCTGCAACAGGTTTCAAAAAAGTTGGGACACAGGCAAAAAAGGGCAGAAAAAGCAATTAATATATAAGAGAATCAGCTGAAAGAACACTTAGCGTGTAATTAAGTTAACTGGTATCAGGTGTGTAGCATGATTGACTATAAAAGGGATGTCTTAGAGAGGCTGAGTCTCTCAGAAGTAAAGATGGCCAGATGCTCTCCAACCTGTGAAGGCTTGCATAAAATAAATTGTGGAATACTTTAAAAACAACGTTCCTCAACATCAAATCGCAAAGCCTTTGAAGTTCTCATCATCAACAGTGCATAACATCATCAAAAGATTCAGAGAAACTAGAAAAATCTCTGTGCGTAAGGGACAAGGCCGAAGACCTTTACTGGATGCCCGTGATCTTCAGGCCCTCAGATGCCACTGCGTCACTCACCGGCATGATTCTGTCATTGACATTACTAAATGGGCCCAAGAATACTTCAAGAAACCACTGTCAGTAAACACAGTCTGCCGTGCCATCCACAGATGCCACCTAAAACTCTGTTATGCAAAAAGGAAGCCATTGTTGAGCATGATCCAGAAGCACCGCCGTGTTCTGTGGGCCAAGGCTCATTTAAAATGGCCTGTAGCAAAGTGGCAAAGTGTACTGTGGTCAGACGAGTCCAAACTTGACATTCTTGCCGGAAATCATGGGCATCGTGTCCTCCGGGCAAAAGAGGAGAAAGACCACCCCTCCTGTTATCAGCGTTCAGTTCAAAAGCCAGCATCTCTGATGGTATGGGGATGCATTAGTGCATATGGTGAGGGACACTTGCATGTTTTAAAAATCACCATGAATGCTGAAAGGTATATAAAGGTATTACTGCAATATATGCTCTCCTCCAACTGACATCTATTACAGGTAAGGCCTTGTGTATTTCAGCAGGACAATACAAAACCACATACTGCAGCTATTACAACAGCATGGCTTCATAGTAGAAGAGTCCATGTGCTGAACTGGCCTGCCTGCAGTCCTGATCTTTCACCGATTGAGAATATTTGGCGCATAATTAAACGAAAAAGGAGACCCAAAACTCTCCAGCAGCTGGAAGCCTGTATTAAACAAGAGTGGGATGAAATTCCAATGGCTAAACTCAAGAAACTTGTCTCCTCAATGCCCAGACACCTCCACTCTGTGTTAAATAGAAGAGGGGATGCTACACCATGGTAAACAGGCCTCTGTCCCAACTTTTTTGAGACTTGTAGCAGCCATCAAATTTGAAATGAGCTCATTTTGTGGATAAAATTGTTAAATTTCTCAGTTTCAATATTCGCTATGTTATCTCTGTTCTATTGTGAATAAAATACTGGCTGGTGTGATTTGAAAGTCATTGCGTTTTGATTTTGTTCACAATTCACACTTTGTCCCAACTATTTCAGAATTGGGGTTGTACATTGTGTTTGAGATATTTTCGTTTCAATGCAATAATATGAGATAGCATTGTGCTTAAGACGACACAATGAATAGCTATGCTCATCAATGTTAAAGTATAATTGAAATGCAAAACTACTGTAATGGGAGTCAGGTGGTGGGATGACGTAGGGTTTGGCAACTGGAGCTGCTCGGCACCTGGAGCTGATTGAGCAGGTAATGATTGAGCAGCTGAGCGACTGGGGAGCAATGGCAGAGGAGGCAATGTTACAGCACTAATTTTGGGGTGGGAGCCGTTCACACGCTGTTTAGAGCTGCCGGCGGTGAAGATAGGTACGGGCGTAGGGTTAGCTTCCTGCGGTAGGTAGGGCTTGGTCAGTCAGGGCAGGGAGTAGGAGTGCTGTGGCCAGAAGCTACCGCCAAAAACTGAGATTGTAGCGTGGTCTCTCAGTTTGGACGTTACTGCCTTACTCAGACCCCAGGGGAGGGTCCCAAGCTTCGGGGAAGCTAAGTTCTAATCTTTTTCATTCTTTGTGTGCTATTGTGCGAGTGTGTCAAAGGACGCCTAAGGGAAGCCGGGGTGTGCAATCAGTGACAGTGGGGACGGTCTGCTGTGTAGCTTATTTAAGCCCTTGTTTTGCCTTGGGGCAGATGTGTGTAGCGTGTGTGTGTGTGTGTGTGCGTGGTTGGTCCTTTTTAATGGCATTTCTTCGTGATCATGAATTGATATTTATACACCTGTGCTATTTATTCATCCTGCTATGAAGAGTTTGTTTCCAAAATGCAATATATCCATTTTACTCATTTTGAGTAAATCAACTTTTTCTATGTGGGTGCCTATTGCATTTTACGGAGAAACACAAACTTTGACCATGAAAAAATACACTCTATAGTATGAATTTCAAAAAAAGAAACTTTGCACCATGTGTAAGAAGCACAGGGCTACTGTTTTATGGTATTATCTCAATTTTTGTAATTTTGGCACTTATTGCGTTTTGGAACCAAACTCTTCATATTTACAGTGGCAAGAGAAAGTATGTTAACCCTTCAGAATTTCTTGGTTTTCTGCGTAAATTTGTTAGAAATTGTGATCTGATCTTCACCTAAGTCTAGAGTATTAACAAACACACTGTGCCTAAAATAATAGCACAACAAAATGTGATCATTTAGATTTTCATCGAGAACAAGCATGAAAACCCAATAGTGCCAGTGTTATGATTCTGCTCTGTTCTGCTCTGTTCTGTTCATGTTTTGCATTGTCTTGATTCCATGCCATGTTTTGTTTCTGTTTGATTCTGTAATTCCTGCCATAGTCCATTTCCCTAGTTATATTCCGGTCATTGTTTTGCATTTTGCCATGCCTTGCACTTTGTCTCCCCTGTCTGGTCTGATATGTGACAGCTTATTTTCCCCAGTATTGTGTGCCACGCTTTCAGGTGATTTCATGGTTTCTGGGTTTCCAATCATTCCTTCTAATCTCGTTTGCTTCCTTCGCCTTGCTGTTCTATCTTTACTAACAATACTAACAGTTTGTTGTTTAAGTTAAATCTACTAACCCTATCTAACATTGTATATAATACTAACTTACTAACGAGCACTAGGGATTGTATAGCTGCACCTTACTAATTGATTAACAAGCTCTCAGCACTCGCCCTATTCTAGTCTCCGCCTCTTGTCTTCACTCAATCTACTTTGCTGCATTTCAGCGGATCCTCCGCACCTGCTTAACTCTGTTCTGCCTCTCATTATCTGTGCACGTTAGAACTCCCTAACCGGAGCTGTATGTTTGTCAATAGGCTGTCTCGTGATCCTTGTCCGTGTTTTGGCTTTTGCCAATTTCATGTGATTAGGTTCTCCCTTGTTTTTGCTCCCTTGTTAATTAGTCTGATCCAATTCACCTGTTCCTAATCATAGCATGTGACCTCCCTTGTATGTATTTAAGCAGTCTTTTCACAGCAGTTCCCCGTCAGAACGTTTCCCTTGGTTTGCCCATGCTACGCTTGTTTTCGCCTTGTATTCTTTGTGATTCTCTTCTGACTGGACAGTCCCTGTATTATGATTTTGGCTCTGTTTTGGATTACCTTCTGCATCTGTGTATCGAACCTTTTTTGCCCGACTACGAGTACTGTGATTGCTGCCCTGTTAACAACTCGGATTTCGCCCTCTGGATTTTTGATTTTTGGATTGTGGACTCTGTTCTGTTGTCTCCTGCTCTGCGGGGGTTTTCCCCCTTCCATAATAAAATCCAGTTTTACCGCACTGCTTGGTTCTCGCGACTGGTTCCTGAGCGATACCTCACAGCCAGTGGAAAAAGTATGTGAACTCTTGAGTTCATCACCTCATAAAAAGCTATTTGGAGTCAGATGCTAGCTTACCTGGAGTCCCGTTTAGAAAATTAGTTTGGGGTTGTTGTCTAGAGCCACTTTGACTGATAAAACCCCTTCAAATCTTTTGAGTTTTCTCCACATAAGGAAGAATATGCTTGTGTGGGCCATGCCTCATCAAAAAGAGCATTCAGAGGTTCTACGATCAAGAATTGTTGACTTGCATAAAGCTGGGAGGGATTACAAAATGATTTCAAAGACTTAAGAACATTACTCCTCTACAGTCAGACAAGCAATCTACAAATGGAGGCAGTGACTACTGTGACTACTCTACCAAGGAGTTGACGGGCAATCAAAATGACCCCAAGAGCACAACGAAGACTCGTGAATGATAGCCAAAGATATGAAGGCATCATTAGAACTGGATGACATCTCTTTTCATGAGTCAACAGTACGTAAGACACTGAACAAGCAGGGTGTCTATGGCAGGTGTAATGTGGAAAAAAAAAAAAAGCCACTAGATGGCAGTATTGACTTTTTTTTTTTTTGTTAAGCCCAGTCTGGAGCTAGGTTTTGGGGCATGTCCTGGGCATGCCTCAGAGGGGAATGTCCCAGAGAATTGGAGAAAAGTCTGGAAGGTGGGAGGGGCTGGAAAAGAGTATATAAGGAGAAAATTGAGAGAGTGAAAGGTAGTAGGAGAAATTGCAAGGAGAAATTGTGGAAGGATATATTTGATCAGACCTGTCACTCTTTTCAAGACCTGTGAAGCTTTTTGTGGATTTTTGCCTGTGTTGGAGCATTTTCCTGTCCCAGGACATCGCAACATAGCAGCCCCATCTCCATTACCAAGGGACTGTAAATATCTTTTTTTTTTTTTAATTTCAATCTTGGTCAGTAGAGTAGATTGTAGATTATTTCAAAGTGTTTGTTTAATTAAATCTGTTAAAGTTTTAAAATTTTGTCTGTCATCCCTTGCTGTCCGCTACGCCATAACAAATTGACGCCATAACAAATTGGGGCCATAACACAGGACACCATGAGGGAAGCCGCAGCTTACCAAAAAGAACATTGCTGCACGCCTGAAGTTCAGGAAAGAGTACCTTGACACTCCATGGTGGAACTGGCAAAATGTTTTGTGGATGGATGAAACCAAAATTTAACTATTTGTAAACGATACACAACACTACATCTGCTGTAACAAGGGCTCTACATATCACCATGACATCATCATCCCTACTGTAAAGTATGGCGGAGGAAGCATCATGATTTGGGCCTGCTGTGCTGCATCAGGGCCTGGCCAGCTTGCTTTCATTGAGCGGAAAATGAATTCCCATGTTTATCTGAAAATAAGTCAGGATTATGTGAGAATGTCTGTACGTCAACTGAAACTCAGTCGAAGTTTGGTGACGCAACAGGACAATGACCCAAAACACTGGAGCAAGTCCACAACAGAATGGCCTCAGAAGAATAAAATCTGTGTTTTGGAGTGGCTAAGTCACAGCCCAGACCTTAAAGCAGCACTATGTAGTTTTTGCTGGATTTGCTCGCGGTGTCCCCCTGCAGTTGATAAACAGTATTGTCTGTAACAACTGTTGTAAATTCTGTCTACACGCGCATTTGTTGACAAGCCAACTACACCAGCGAACATTCTGAAGCAGGACATGTAATGTGCGATCCGATCAACCATGTCTTCAGACCAGTTAAGGGTGACTTAAAAATCGGTCTAACTCACGTAGATGGCAAAGTCCACACTACAACTATAACAACCATGTTAATGGCAAACGACATCATTGTGGTCACTTTCAGAGCGATTTTACACACGTTAGAAAAACTGACCGCCAATCAAATTCAGTCGGAATTTACAGGGCTTTGCATTCATTCAGCATGGCAGATGACATTTCAGAGAAAAAAGGGCTCTGACACAGCTGGAACGCACAACATCAATGTTTACACAGCGATATCGTTCATCAGTGTTGATGCTCAAATCATTATGGTTATCATTATAGTTATCTTTCTCAGTGTGGACGGCTCTTTATAGCATTTTATGCATGCACTTTGAATGTCAGGAACGAAACCTAACACGGAAGTTGGCGTCGCTTAGATGCACAGCTGCTACTAATCCTAGCCCTAACCGGCATCAATTCATTTTTGCTCTGCTAAGAAGTGAGTGGACGTCACGTACATGCAGAGTCGCTGTTTGAATAGGCAGTCCCTTTGTAGAATCCGACCACAAAGTCGTTACGCACAAAACCGATTAGCTTGTGCAATAAAACAAGAGGGCGGCAGGGAGTTGACAGAAAATCCCTGAAACGACATGAGTACATGCTAACTCAGATCATTACCTTATCCTTCCGAAATAAAACACGAAAAATCTTCTACCTTTAGTGCTCTATATGGGACTGAAGTACACGTTGTGACGAATCCGTCTGTGGCTGAGGGGGGTGTGTCCGGGTTCAATGATCGGGAAGGGCTCGCTCCTGCTCCACCGGTTGGATCGTCCAAGTGGTGAGAGGAGAAGAATGCGGGGTAGGCAACCTGATCCATATACATAAAGGAGACGGACTCGAACTTGGGGGCGGCTAGACAGTAACTTTATTAAGGCACTCGATAGCCATGCGCAACGCCCAACGAGTGGTCCACCGTTTTCCTACTCTCATTCTCACTCTCACAAGTAATCTGCACAACACCAGATCCTTATATATCATCACGTCGCATGCAAATACACGTCATCACATTGATTCCAGGGAACTTGTATCATTCAGTCACACGCGCATACCGGTTTATCATGCTCGTTACAACGTTTATGATTACACATTTTGACTGGCGACTAGTTTAGCAATGTTTGCCAGCTAGCGATAGCATGACAACTTGCTAGCATGTCAGATACCAGCTAGCTAGATAAATTGCTGGAGACGATTATTTGACTGAGCATAAACGGGGTACTAGATGATTTCAATGACACAGCCTAACACAAAGCAAGTTCAAATGTGCTAGAACCAGATCTAGAATGAAGGATTAAGCTAACAATTTGTACTTACTTGTCCAAAAGTAAAAATGCCAGGTCGCCATCGGTCGGACATCCTCATCCTCTAGTCTTTCAGCTCTAGCCAGCGAGTGAAAGCCGGTCCAATGTTGACCCTAGTCCTGGATCTTATTTTATCGCTTTCTCTTTTTCTTTTAAATGCCTCCTCCGATAACACCTTTGCCTTCTTCGGTTTCCTCGCCGCTTCAGCCATTACCACCACTTCCGACTCTGCTTCATTCTACATTCGCTCGCTGGTCTTGAGAGACGTCGGGGAGGGGGATTGTGTGACGTATGCCGTAAAGCAGTAAGTAAGTTTTGTAGTTCTTTTTGGGCCTGGGTGGCCTGGGCTCCTACCCGAAACCCGAAGTTACACGGTGCCAGTGAAGGCGACGCAGGTGCGATCGAGCCATGACAAAGGTGTCATTCAACCTATTGTGAGTTGATGTATCGCCAGAATGATCTTGTAAATATATATTTGAGAGTGAAAAAACTACATAGTGCTGCTTTAACCCAATAGAGATGCTATGGAACGACTTGAGGAACGACATACACCAAAGACATCCTTGGAACATGACAGATCTAAAACAGTTCTGTCAGCAAGAATGGGCTAAAATTTCTACTGAACGTTTTGCAGATCTGATCCACACTTAACAGAAATGCCTGGTTGAGATTATTGCTGCCGGCAGGGTCAACCAGTTATTAATTCCAAAGGTTCACTTACTTTTTACACTGAGACTATGAGGTTTTCATGCTTGTTCTCAAAGATCTGAAAGTTTTTTTGTGCTATTATTTTAGGCTACCCTGTGGTTTGTCCCTCAGTTTATTTAACAATAATAAAGATTGTATATTGCCAGGGGCGCCGGATTCACTAAAGAAGTGGGGGGCCAAAAAGTGCCGTGTTGTGTGTTCAGCGCATTCACAGTGCCTCTATTCCGTGCACCTCATCCGTGCCCCTATATTGCAACACTTACCGTATAAAAAATAAAAAGACGTTTGGCTCATTCTCGTTAACCCAGACACACATGCCCTAAATCCATCACCTCTTCTTTAAAACTAATGCTTTGGTTTTTTCGTTTCAATGTACATCATGAATTAACGCGTAGTGAGGTCCGTGGCTGGGTAGGCAGGATCGGCCAGAGCTTAAATCGCATAGTACATGCATGCAAAAGGATATATTAAGTAGAACTCATTATTAAAACCACTGCAAAATCAATCAAGCTTTTGACATCAGCAGATTGTAGCGCACTTACTATTACTTACACATTGTAATCGCACACAATTACGCATGTTTTTTTTTTCACATGGATTAGGACGGTCACAATGCTGCTATTTCATAAATTCCAAAGGAATAGAATAAAAGTTTTGCTCGCTCCTCAAAGTTTTATAGACCTACGTAAAACACACTAAGGGTTACCACACTATTTCATTCTATAATATAAAGTTTCCTATTTCTTTCTTAACATTATCATCTTAAAATTATTATCTTAATAATGCTCATCATCAAGAACAATAAGGCGTAATGAGCAAATTCAAGTCAATTCAATTTATTTTGTATAGCGCTTTTCACAGAGACTGTCACAAAGACGCTTTACAGTGAGAGTTTAAAAAAATGAAAGGGCAGTGCCCAGCCTATTCCCCACGACAGCAAATGAGGCAAAAAAACTCCCAGTAGGGAGAAAAATCCTCGAACAGTGGTGAGAAAAAACTCCCCAGTGGGAAGAAATCTCAGGAGGAACCCGGCTATAGTGGGGAAGCCCATCCTCCGCGGGCTAGCTAATTAATAACAAAAAAGTAAAATAGAACGAAATGGCAAAAGAGTTCCATTCAAGTCCATTTGAACAGTGGCACCGGTAGCTCCAGGAAGAATGACACATTAACATAACTTTATTGGAATGATCTGAAATTTTGTGAACAGCAAGGAGTTGTGGGAAGAATAATCAGCGAGCGAGTGGACAAAATCTAAAAACAGCTGATCTGCGCTCACGCTCATGGCCATTACCCAGAAACACTTGCTGTCTCAATGACGATATCAACAGCAAAATAATATTATCATTCTTTGTTTTATTAAGCATTTTCCAAAAAGAAATCTAAATTGTTTAATGTTATAACGACTTATGTTCAGTTAAGATGATGAATGCTGTACCGTGATGACATCGACTTGCCAGCGCCATGACTGAGAAATGAATGTATTTGTGGTGGTATAAATATCCAGTAGCATGACCACATCGAGGTATAATACGTGTAAGTCTTGAGTAGTATGAAGCTGTCAGTTTTGTGATATACTTATGTTAACAACAGCAAAGGCTTAACAATATCGCGAGTGTGCCCATCATGACCCCCCACTGGGTCTCAGTGCATTTGCACTCGCTGCGCCCCTCATTGTTACGCCGCTGGGCAGAGAACCGCTGTGTCTAAATGATGCCCATTGAAGACAGCGTCACAATAGACTATGCATGCGCAAACCTCCTTTATGCTTAAAAAGAAAGTAGGAGGAGGGTAAAAGTGGGGGGGCCAATGGCCCCCTGGCCCCCCCCCCCCCCCTTTCCGGCGCCAGTGTATATTGCTATACGTCTTGAGCTGTCTTCGTCCTTCCACTAGCTTGGTTTATTACACTACAATAGCTCTAACATTAAAACAATTGCACTGTACAGGTCACGTTATTTATTTGGACTATAACATTAAACCTTAGTCTACCTACAAAAACAGTAGATTGCCCTGCGCAGCTCAGACTTCACATTGGTGCCAGGTGGTGTCAGGAAGGAAGTCCATAATAGATAAAAGAGGTTCCACTGCACACAATGTGGTAACTTTAATGTAACTTTATTAATTAAAATTAAAAGGTTGGCAACGCATTTCACCACACAGGCTTCATCAGGCTCATAACAGTCAGTCCATATCAGCTGGTTTTTAAAATTGCTTCTGCAATCAGTGGAATTAGCAGCAGCTGACGAGGGGCTGGTAGGAGCCAATTAGCATCAATTACAAATTAGCAGTTAAAACTCATGATTTAAAAATGTCAAAAGGCTCAATCAATACAAGGTATCAAGTTGAACGATATATAAAACATTGTTAAATATACAAAGATCACTTCAAAATCCTGCCTACTTGTGATACCTACATAAGGGAGGGCGGGTAGTGAGAGAGGAAAGAGTGTGGGGGGGTTGTAGTCCTGCCTCTCCTCACTAGGTGGCCCATCTACCTTAGTCTACCTTGTCCTGCTACATGGCATTTATGCTCTCCTCCGACACTCCTCTCGCTCTCAGGAAAGCTCTGACGTCTTCCTCCATTGCAGACAGTTCTAAAATGTGACAGGTTTAGAATATAATAGCGTCAACAACAAACATCTTTCTCTGAGGTTTAACACTGAACGTGCCATATCAGCTACGTTAACATTAATTGCAGTTACAAAGAGTTTTGCTTTACTTTCTGTGCATGCACAATAGAACAAGAATAACTTACCAAACTCTTTTTTCATAAGCATATGGACAACTGCAGCCTCCACCAGCAACACATCCAGATACGCTGTGGGTTCATGTGGTTAGTGCCTACTGAATGAAAAAAAAAAAAAAGTATTGCATTATCTCGCAAAAGTATTGCGTTCTCGCAATGTTATTCCGATATCTCGCAAAAGTATTGCGAGATCTCGCAAAAATTGACCTGATTTTTTTTTTTCTCTCAATGTCCCCTTAGGGGCTCCATAGAAAATACCTCTGTATGGCACCAATATTTTCTAGAAAATCCCATAGAAAACATGCCAACCAATAGGGGAAGGCAAAGAGATAAGAGATATGATGTAATGTGATTGGAAGGAGGTTCTAATAAAATGGGCAGTTTGTATTTAGTACTCTTTGCATGCAGAGACTACTTTGGGCTTCAGATCATTGTATCATCATGACCTGTCATCACGACTGGCAGACGCAATTATTATCCAGACCAGCTGGGGGAGCTGGTAAGTCCACTCAACCGATGCTCCTCTTGCAGTTCAGTGAGGAAGCAATCACTTCCTGTTCAGCGGTATAAAACGCCGATGCGCTGTAAGAATAGCATTTTGGAGGTCAGTGGTTGGTGTGTTGGAGACGTGCGAGAAGGGTTGAATTTACGCGCCTTTTACCGGGGAATTGTTTGTCAAACGGGAGATTTGAAATAAGGAGTGCGATGTAGCAGAAAGTACAAAAAAGAAAAGGAAAAAGGGAAGTAGGAATGAAAGTGGGGAAGAAGAATATGTTGTGGGAATAAAGGCTGCAGCAATAGGATATCGTGCAAATGGTCTTTTTAGTGATATGCACGAAGTAGGAAGATTTATGAAAAGTGAAATCGCAGACGTAAAGGCAGTGAGAGTAACACGGGGTGGAACGGTAGTAGTGGATTGTAGAATTATTGAAAATTACAATGTTTGATCTGACAAATGTGGTTTGTTTTCCAATGAAAAGAAACACGAACATTAAGGGGGTTATAAGCGGCGTGCCGCTATCAGTTGAGGCCAGTGATTTTTTGAATATGGAAGGAGTTTGTGAGGTAAGGAGGCTGAAAACACGAAGGGAAGGAATGGAGAAGGAAAGTCAATCCGTTCTATTGGAATTTAAATCTGAGTTACCTGAGAGAGTATTTTTAGATTATGTCAGTTATCGGGTGTGAGAATATGTCAGGACACCACTCAGATGTTACTGGGGTCAGGAGTACAGACATGTGGCTGCAGTATGTAGGAGTAGGATACATAGATGTAGAAAATGTGGGAAAGAAGATTGTTTGGAGGATGAGTGCACTACTAAGGCTCAGATAGTGTGTTTTCATTGTGGGGGAAACCATGAAGTTGAAGCATTGGAGTGTGAAAGAAGGAAAAAAGAACAGGAGGTGGAAAGAATAAGAACACAGGGGAGAATGTCATATGCAGAGGCAATTAAGAGGGTGCAGTGGAAAAAGAAAAGGTGGGGAAAGAGCAGGCTAGGGTTCAGGAAATTGAAAAACCAGATGAGAATTTCATAAGAATGGAAAGAAGACACTTTTTGGCATTTATTGCAATGGTGGTGATATGTTCTAGAGACCTTGAAAGTAGAACAGAGAATCAAAATGGTGATAGATGCAGCACAGACATTTTTAGGAATAATGGATGTTAAAGGGGAAGAAATTCAAGGGATTTTGGAGAGAGGGCTTGGCGGGGGTCAGGTGACAGAAAAGTGAAGTTTAAGAATGGAGATTTAAGAAGGGGATAAGATAGATATTTGGGTTTTTTTTAACTTTCATGAACTTTCTTGATACGGTTAAGTTAATTTTTTTTTTTTTTCCTGCGGAGGGCAGTAATACGCCTAGTAGCGTCTATACCACCGTAAATCTCAAAAGAAGAAGAAGAAGAGCATTTTGGCACCGATGTGCTTTTGTTGCACCTAGTGTGCCTCACTCAAAGAATAAGAAGAATAGCATTCGATGGAGTTATTGGGAAAAGAGGTCGGAACTTTAAGCATATAATGGCTAATATACTTTTGTGTGTCATTCAGTCATTCATTCAGTCAGTCATTCCGTCTGTAACCAGGATAGCTGCTACGCCGGTCAAAATCAAGTCATAGAATATGGCTCTGTGGGTTAAATGCCATGATCTCTTGGATTCAAATTTGCCAGATTTTTGAGATAGAGCTTTGTTTACGAGTTACAGCACTATTTGATTACCACGATGGCTGCTGCGAGCGATCAAGACTTCAACGAAGAAAAAGTTCTTCATAGTGGATCGCTTTACAACTTGTGAGTTCGATTTATATCACAGCAATGGCTATTGCTGATGGCTAAACTTGACTAACGGAGCACAATGCCGACAGTGATTCATGTAGACATACATTGCGCACTGCGTTAAATACAGCACTACGTGGACTTTCAAACTTACAGCTGTATGAACTTTATAAAACATCACAAATTATTTCTGCCCATACACAGTAAAAGTGTGCAAATGAACAATGCTTTCAGTTATTGCTGGGCTTCACTAAGTTTAACAACCGCAGTCTCGCTAAGCAGTCCTACGAAGCTGGTTATCAACTCGTTATGTCAACCCGGGCTTTCCCGACCTAGATATCTGTATGTTCACATAACAGAGACGGCGTTTGTAGCATATGACCAATCGCCTACCGGCAGCAGAGCAGCATATTTTACAAATGAAGAGCAAATGATCATATTACAAAAATATGAGGAAAACAGGATCATGCAGATCAAAGACAATGCTTGAGACAATAGGACACCCACCACCAGTTGGACGGGGGTGTGAATTACATTCTGTCAAAATGACGGACGGCCTTCAAAATGTTCCGTCATTGTTAAAAAAAATATATATATCCATCAATGACGGAAAATATTCTGTTAACGCGACCTCTGTCCTGCATAGTATGAAAGGTGCTTCCCTCCAAAAAACCTGTTGTTGTTCCCACAGAGACTGAATTGCACTAATCATTGGTCAGTGTTAAACAGACCCTGAGTAGTGTGAAAGCTGTTTCCCTCCATAACTGTACATTAATGTTCATCAGACTGCCACTGGTGAGTAAATACTTCAGTATGTCAAGCATAATACAATGATTTGCAAATCCTTTTCAACCTATATTCAATTGAATACACTGCAAAGACAAGTTACTTAATGTTCGAACAGGTAAACTTTGTAATTTTTTGCAAATATTAGCTCATTTGGAATTTGATGCCTGCAACATGTTTCAAAAAGCTGGCACAAGTGGCAAAAAGACTGAGAGAGTTGAGGAATGCTCATCAAACACTTATTTGGAACATCCCACAGGTGAACGGGCTAATTGGGAACAGGTGGGTGCCATGATTGGGTATAAAAGCAGCTTCCTGAAATGCTCAGTCATTCACAAACAAGGATGGGGCGAGGGTCACCACTTAGTGAACAAATGCGTGAGCTGATTGTCGAACAGTTTAAAAACAACATTCCTCAACGAGCTATTGCAAGAAATTTAGGGATTTCATCATCTACGGTCCGTAATATCGTCAAAAGGTTCAGAGAATCTGGAGAAATCACTGCACGTAAGTTTACAAGGCCGAAAACCAACATTGAATGCCCGTGACCTTCGATCCCTCAGGCGGTACTGCATCAAAAACCGACATCAGTGTGTAAAGGACATCACCACATGGGCTCAGGAACACTTCAGAAAACCACTGTCAGTAACTACAGTTCGTCGCTACATCTGCAAGTGCAAGTTAAAACTCTACAATGCAAAGCGAAAGCCATTTATCAACAGCACCCAGAACGCCGCTTCAACCGCTGGGCCCAAGCTCATCTAAGATGGACTGATGCAAAGTGGAAAAAGTGTTCTGTGGTCTGACGAGTCCACATTTCAAATTGTTTTTTTGGAAACTGTGGACGCCGTGTCCTCCGGACCAAAGAGGAAAAGAACCATCCGGACCGTTATAGGCGCAAATTTCAAAAGCCAGCATCTGTGATGGTATGGGGTGTATTAGTGCCCAAGGCATGGGCAACTTACACATATGTGAAGGCACCATTAATGCTGAAAGGTACATACAGGTTTTGGAGCAACATATGTTGCCATCCAAGCAACGTCTTTTTCATGGACGCCCCTGCTTATTTCAGCAAGACAATGCCAAGCCACATTCTGCACGTGTTACAACAGCATGGCTCCGTAGTAAAAGAGTGCGGGTACTAGACTGGCCTGCCTGTAGTCCAGACCTGTCTCCCATTGAAAATGTGTGGCGATTATGAAGCGTAAAATACGACAACGGAGACCCCGGACTGTTGAACAACTTAAGCTGTACATCAAGCAAGAATGGGAAAGAGTTCCACCTGAAAAGCTTCAAAATTGGTCTCCTCAGTTCCCCAAACGTTTACTGAGTGTCGTTAAAAGGAAAGGTGATGTAACACAGTGGTAAAAAGGCCCCTGTGCCAACTTTTTTGCAATGTGTTGCTGCCTTTAAATTCTAAGTTAATGATTATTTGCAAAAAAAAAAATAAAGTTTCTCAGTTTGAACATTAAACATCTTGTCTTTGCAGTGTATTCAATTGAATATAAGTTGAAAAGATTTGCAAATCATTGTATTCTGTTTTTATCTACGATTTACATAACGCGCCAACTTCACTGGTTTTGGGTTTTGTAGCTTCGTTAAAAAGGGTTCAGTCCAGGTCTGTCGGAGTGCTGGTTGGGGAATTGTTGTAATGTGAGCGCGCATAGCGCGCGAGCTGGAAAATTTTTTGCATCAGTTCAAAAGCAAATATTGCCTCTGAGTCACCAGAGATTACTTAAGGAATAAGCCCCGTGAAGCAGTGGGTTACAGTGATTTTATAACGGAGGGGCGGAGGGGCGTTCTAAGGCACGACGCGCAGCGGAGCCCCTCCGCCGTTATAAAATCACTGTAACCCACTGCTTCAAGGGGCTTCTTGCTTTTATAAAACGGTTACCCTACATATAGCCAATTACATAAACACACAAGAAAAAAATCAATTTATTGGTAATAATGCAACAATAAAACTGAGAACTATTCGTTCTTCCACCAAGCAAGATCGAGTGGACAGAATGGTTGGCAAGCAACACAGACGCTAAGATTGCTTTTTCATCTAGCGCCATTATCATGTCACATCAGGCTATTTGGGCTCGTTAATGTAGATATACTATGAAAGCAGGCTATTTGGAATGTCCTTTTCGGTCTGCCGAAGGCCCCATAAAATAATTTTATGTTCGTTTCGGTTTCAGGTTTTAGAGTTTCCTTGTTCTCAACTCGCGCCGATCGGCCATATGATTACAACCAGCAGCGAGAGTAGGGAACAAGATTGACTTTTGTCCTCCACACTTGCCGGTGTCCAGGAAAATATGTTGAATTGTGCATTAGTTTGCTAGCCAGCTTGTCAACTAGCTAGTGTTCACTACAATGGATGTGGTTGCCCTACACATAGCCCATAAAATAAACATACAAGAAAAAAAATCAACAATTTATCGCTAATACTGAAATAGTGAGCTAAAGTGATATCTACCTCTATAATGCTATAGCTAGCTAGGTAGATAGCCAACTGGTTAGCGGGTTAAAAGGCGAGACTTCGCTAACACTGAAATAGCGTGCTAAAAGTCTTGAAACAAGCGTAACCTAACAAGTCAGTGGAGCGCAGAGTAGTTGGTTGCTATACCAGGCGCACAGGGATACTTTGTGCTGCCGTCTGCCTCAAAATACAGTGGGTTATACGGATTTTATACCGGCATGGAACGCGGCTCAGCCAATCACATTTAAGGATGGGAAACACCCGTTTCATAATGTTTCTTTCATGTGCTCCTCGGTGCGTAGCGAGATGCCTCTAATTTTCATAGATAGATGCCATATTCATAAACTTGTTTTTCTATTTTGTATCCAAATACTTTTGATGAAATTGCAGAATTCGACTTAACTGTCATTTATGTTTCGAACATTTCTTCAGTGGCGCCCGTTGGACAGAGAACAAGGAGGGCGATAAACGTCTTTAAACTGCTTATTAGTCTTGATCTGTTTCAGTCCTTTTCCTTGATAAAAGATACTTAAACTCTCCCTTCTCAGGTGTAGCTAATTGTAATTTGTTAAGAAAAGAGAGAACGCGGCAACTGAAGGCAAAAAAGTGCGCATTTCAGTCTTTTGTTTTCAATTAAACAATCATGAAGCGAGGGTTTGATGGCTTGCTTTGTATGATGTGGCAGAAGTTAACGCGGAAAATCCATTTTTTTTCGTGATTGGTTGCCTATGAAGGCACGTGAATTAAACATTTTTATTGAATTTATTATTCACTCGCCTTGCCATTTCATTAAAAGGGAAACTGTGCACTTAATAGCAAATGGATTATTCATATTGTTGGAAACGTATTAACCAAGAACAATAATTAAAATCGGGTCAATAATCTCATCCGTTTCAAGGTAGCCTATGTTTTCCGCCCCCTCGGTTTTCGTCCACCGACCGCCACTGTTATTAAACACTGATGGATTAACATGCGAGGAATGTTACTGTCCTTTTGTTTTGCTGTCGTTTATATAATAAAACTTTTCTCTCGATATGCAAAGTACAGCGCTACAGAAATCAATCACCCTGCCCCGATTATAATTGCCTGTGTTATGGCCCCAATTTGTTATGGCGTCACGGACAGCAAGGGATGACAGACAAAATTCTTCAACTTCAACAGATTTAATTAAACAAACACTTAGAACTAATCTACACTCTACCCTACTGACCAAGATTGAAATAAAAAAAAGAGATATTTACAGTCCCCTGGTAATTGAGATAGGCTGCTGTGTTGCGATGTCCTGGGACAGGAAAATGCTCCAACACAGGCAAAAATCCACAAAAAGCAGGTCTTGAAAAGAGTGACAGGTCTGGTCAAATGTATCCTTCCACAATTTCTCCTTGCAATTTCTCCAACTACTCTTCCACTCTCTCAATTTTTCTCCTTATATACTCTTGTCCAGCCCCCTTTGAGGCATGCCCAGGACATGCCCCAACCTAGCTCCAGACTGGGCTTAACAAAAAAAATTGTCAATACTGCCATCTAGTGGCTTTTTTTTCTCCCATTACACCTCCATTCCAAAAGGGAAAAATTTTGACTCATAAAGGCAAAATTTTTCTTTTCAATACAAAAATGGTTAAGTGGACACTTGTGTATATATACATATAATACAATATGCTAATAAACACGTGATATATATACACATTCTCAAACATGGGATAAGCAATCAGCAATTACATTGTCAGTACCCTTTACATGCTTAATTTCCAAGTCAAACTCCTGTAAAATCAAACTCCAATTCAACAATCTCCGATTCTTGTTTTTCATCTTACTCAAAAACATTAACGGATTGTGGTCAGTATATACAATCATTGGCTTTTGCCTTGTACAAACATAAACCTCAAAGTGTTGTAAGGATAGTGCCAGAGCCAACAGCTCCTTCTCAATTGTGGGATAGTTCTTTTGGTGGCGATTGAACTTCCTGGAGAAGTATGCCACGGGATGCTCAATGTCATCAGAGTCACTTCTCTGGAGGAGCACAGATCCACAAGCTTAGTCGCTAGCATCGACCGCCATGGAGAACGGTTTGTTGAAGTCCGGAGATTTGAGCACGGGGAAGTGACACAGCAGAGACTTCAGGCGATCGAAGGCTCTTTGGCATGCTTCATCCCAAGTGAACTTTACGCCTTTCTTCAGTTGGTTGGTGAGACTGAGAGCAATCTCAGCAAAGTTCTTGCAGAACTTGCGGTAGTACCCGATCATTCCAAGGAAGCGGCGCAAAGCTTTTTTGTTGACAGGAACTGGAAAGTCCATGATGGCTTGGACTTTTGCATTTATGGGTGCCACCTTACCCTGGTCTATGACGTAGCCAAGATACGTGACAGTAGCACAACCAAAGTCACTCTTGTTCAGGTTAACAGTCAAGTTAGCCTGGGTCAAGCGCTGGAACAACGTCTCTACATCTGTCAGATGTTCTTCCCAGGAGTCACTCCATGTGATCAGGTCGTCGATGTACGCACCCCGTGTGTGGCAATCCGGCGATTGTAGACTGTATCATCCTTTGGAACGTGACTGGGGCATTTTTCATGCCAAAGGGTAGGACTTCATACTGGTATAACCCAGATGGTGTGGTAAAAGCAGAGATGCTCTTGGACCTCTCAGTTAAAGGCACACACCAATAACCCTTCAATAAATCAATCTTGGTCAGAAACTTTGCTTGCCCTACTCTATCGATACAATCATCAATCCTAGGTATTGGAAACACATCAGTTCTAGTTACAGCATTGACTTTACGATAATCTGTACAGAATCTAGTACTTCCATCAGGTTTTGGAACTAGAACACAGGGTGAACTCCAATCTGAGTTAGAGGGTCTGATAATATCATGTTCTAACATGTACTCAACCTCTTTCTCAGCAATCTTTCTCTTTTCAGGATTCATCCGCACGGATGCTGTTTTATTGGTTTGGCATCACCAACATCGACATTATGAGAGGCTATAGAAACTCTCTTTGGAACATCAGGAAATAGATCTTTATATTTCTTGATCAACCTCTCAAACTGATCTTTCTGTGAGGATTCTAAGTGCTGGAGTTTTACATCAAGATTTTGCAACACTTCAGAATTTGACAATTTACATGAAAGAACTTCAGCTTTAATTCTAGGTTCATCATCTTGAAACTCCCCTCATCTTCACAAGTCTCGCCATGGGAGGATCTGAAGTGACAGCTGCAACCCTAGCATTCCTATCATGATAAGTCTTCAGCATGTTAATGTGACACAACTGTTTTGGCTTTCCCTATCTGGAGTCTTCACAATGTAATTGAGATCATTGAGTTTTGTCAGAATTTCATAAGGACCATGAAATCTAGCCTGCAATGGATTGGACTGCAAGGGAAACAACACAAGGACCTTGTCTCCTGGTTTAAACTCACGGCTTCTAGCCTTATGATCATACCAAGTTTTCATTTTTCCCTGACTTGATTTCAAGTTCTCTTTGGCTAGGTCACAAGCTGCACGCAGTCTTTCCTTGAACTTGCTAACATAGTCTAACAGACTGATATGCGGCTCTTTCTCTTGCCATTGTTCACTCAACAATAGCAAAGGTCCTCTCACTTCATGGCTAAACACTAGCTTAAACGGGCTGAATCCAGTAGACTCCTGCACTGCTTCTCTAGCTGCAAACAACAGCAAATGAACACCTTCATCCCAGTCTTTCTCATGGTCATAACAATAAATCCTCACCATTGCCTTGAGAGTGGAATGAAACCGCTCTAAGGCACCCTGACTCTCTGGATGATAGGCACTGGAAAGAATCTGCTTCGCACCTAGTTCATACACAACCTGCTGAAACAATCCAGAAGTGAAATTGCTACCTTGATCTGACTGAATTTCCCTGGGAAGGCCAAACAACGTGAAGAACTTTATCAAAGCCTTCGAGACTGCAGTTGCCTTGATGTTGCGTAGAGGGATGGCTTCAGGGAATCTGGTAGATGCACACCTGATTGTCAACAAGTACTGATTTCCTGATCTAGTCTTGAGTAATGGACCAACACAATTAACGATGACCTTGGAGAAGGGCTCCCCAAATGCTGGGATAGGCTGCAATGGAGCTACAGGTGGGTCTAACTGGTGTTTTCCAACTACCTGACAAGTGTGACAGGTTTTGCAAAAGTTGGAAACATCTTTCCGCAGTCCAGGCCAGAAGAAGTGTTTCATGATCTTGTCAACAGTCTTGTTAACACCAAGATGACCTCCTAAAGGCAAACTATGAGCCATTGTTAAGATCTCATTCCTGTAGACCTTCGGAACAACAATTTGCTTGACCACTGCCCAATCTGCATTGGCAGGGATATCAGGAGAGCGCCACTTCCGCATCAACACTCCATCCTTGAGATAATACCCAACTGGAACTGCGTCTATTTCTTCATCAGGAAGGGCTCTCTTCTTTAGTACACAAATTTCAGGATCATTGGTTTGCTCCTGAATCAGCCGCTTTCTGGTCAGAGACAAGTCTCCAGACACATCAGAATCACCAGACCCATCTGGCTGGCTGAACAGCGAACTGATAAAAGTGTCTGATAAGTCCTCAAACGGAGAAACCATAGTAGGCTGAACAGAGTCATGAGGCAAACCACCTGAGTCATGACTATTCAATGTGCTGGACGGCACCACATCATCTTCTTCTTGAGCCTTCTTGGCCATAGCACAGCTCACTGCACAGGAAGGATACAGAGATGGGTCTTCATCGCCATCTTCAGTGCTCGGCTGTGAAGTAAGATGAATAGGGGGAACTACATTGCCCCCAGCCAGGTCATTGCCTAGCAACAGAGAAACACCCTTGATAGGTAGATTTGACATAAGTCCTACCTTTACCTGTCCTGTAACTAAATCTTACTTCAAGAATACAGAGCGCAGGGGTACAGATACAGTCCTCCCTTCAATACGTTGTACAAGTATGAAATCCCCAGAAGCGGTCTCATCACGTAACTCCAAGGAGTCCATCAACAAAAGTGACTGAGAAGCTCCGGTATCCCTTAGGATATATATGGGGACAGGAGGAGAATGCTCATTCAGAGCCACAAATTCCTTTGACACAAATGGAAGAAATTCCTCCCTCACAAAGTCAGCATGTATCAGGCTTCTTAGCCTCACAAGGAGCAGGCAATTTAGCAGATCGGTCATCTACTACAGGGGTTTCTAACCTTGTCTTCACAAAAGCTTTGGGTTTGGTATCCTTTTCTTTTTCTTTCTTAGCTTTAAGGAACCAACAGTTAGTTGTAACATGACCAGATTTCTTGCAATAATTGCAAACTAAACCACTTTTGTCACTGTCAGCTTTCACACTTTGATCAGACTTTTGACTGGATTTCTGAGCACCATCACCAGATTTGTCTTTGTCTTTGGGTGAGGAATCTTGGGTATCACCGTTACCTTTCTTCTGAAATTGGGACCATCTGTTGTTACTGCTAGACTGAAATTTGGACTTATGTGTGAGAACATATTCGTCTGCAAACTTAGCAGCTGATTGCAAATTCAGTGCTTGCTTCTCATTAAGGTAGGTCTTAATATCATCCTTGACACAGTTCTTGAATTCTTCAACTAACACCATCTCTTTTAGTGAGTTGAAATCATCCTTGACCTCCATAGAAGTACACCAGCGCTGAAAGCAAACCTTCTTCTCATTAGCAAATTCCACATAAGTCTGATTGTCAGATTTCTTCAGACCTCTGAATTTCTGTCAGTAAGCCTCTTGAACCAACTCATAAGCTGTCAAAATAACCTTTTTGACAACCTCATAATCAGAGGAATCATCTGCAGACAAAGCTGAATAGGCTTGTTGAGCTTTACCCTTGAGGAAAGTTTGCAACATCAGAGGCCAGTGTTCCTTTGGCCACTGACAACTCTTAGCTACCTTCTCGAAGCACTGGAAATACTTATCAACCTCCTTCTCTGAGAATGGAGGCACCAGCTTTACCTCCTGGCTAGCCCGAAATTTGATTTCAGCTTGCATTTTGATTTTTAGTAGCTCCATTTGGAGCCTTTCTTCTCTATCTAATTTTTCTAAATCGAAATCTCTCTGTCTCTGTCTCTCTCTTTCTGCTCTTTCCTCTTTCTCTTTCTTTTTTCTCTTCTCTTGCTAATTTTTCTAACGCAAACTGCCTTTGTTTCTCTTCTTCCTCCCTTTCAATCTCTAGCATTTTTAATTTAAGTTCTATTTCTACATTTTGATTTTCCACTGGAAACTGTTCCAGATCTCCTGGTGCAAACACATTTTCATCAATGTACTATTCAACAATCTCTCTAGCCAGTCTTGCTTTTCGCATGGCTGGTTTTACATCTGTCAGCTCTAACTGTCTGCATATTTCTAGCAGTTCTGTCTTTTTAAAAGACTTCAAAACCTCTACGGTTGGTGATGCCAAGAAATCATCCATTGCAGTTGATCTGCCAATATATATCTAGGAAAATTCAAAAAACAATTTCACAATTTGAAATTTTAGATTTTCAATAAATGACTTCGCACAATGGTCTATCCCGGACCCGAGCCCCAATTTGTTATGGCCCCAATTTGTTATGGCGTCACGGACAGCAAGGGATGACAGACAAAATTCTTCAACTTCAACAGATTTAATTAAACAAACACTTAGAACTAATCTAAACTCTACCCTACTGACCAGGATTGAAATAAAAAAGAAAGAGATATTTACAGTCCCCTGGTAATTGAGATGGGCTGCTGTGTTGCGATGTCCTGGGACAGGAAAATGCTCCAACACAGGCAAAAAATCCACAAAAAGCTTCACAGGTCTTGAAAAGAGTGACAGGTCTGGTCAAATGTATCCTTCCACAATTTCTCCTTGCAATTTCTCCAACTTCTTTCCACTCTCTCAATTTTTTCTCCTTATCTACTCTTGTCCAGCCCCCTCTGAGGCATGCCCAGGACATGCCCCAACCTAGCTCCAGACTGGGTTTAACAAAAAAAATTGTCAATACTGCCATCTAGTGGCTTTTTTTTTTCCCCATTACACCTGTCTTTTGCAGCGATCATTTCCCCACAGCCTCAGATTCAATTCGCCCATGAATACCCAGCACACGCGGGCTCGGATGGCACTCGGTGTTTCCATCACTGTTGGGCAGGTTTTTCAATATCAAGACCAGCGCAGACGGGGCGTGGGTCGAAAACGAAAGTTTGTTATTCTGACAATAAGAGGGGGGGAATATTTAGAGTCATTTATGTTTTGTTTCTATGTTTTATTGGACACTGGATGCAATCATCTTAACTCTTCTTTGAAAAAATGTTCCGGTCGGGAAAAGCACTATCTGAACTGAGTGGTGGTCGGTGGATTCCAAGTGCTGATCGGTGCATTCCGAGTGCTGGTCAGGGCCAACCACCGCCGACCATCATGGGCAGAACTCTGATGAAGGGACATACTTGTAACTGCTGTAAGCACCAAGGCATCGGCACCTTCAGTGCTTTCATTTAATACAGCATTCACAAAGTTTCAAATGAGGTTTTCTCAAAAGTGCTAAAATGGACATATAACCATTGCGCTCTCCAAACCCTCAAAATCTTCTTTGGTAAAACTAGACAGAATTCAGTATAAAGCAATTAGACTGGTGATCGGAGCTGTTAAAACCACACCAAGAAGTGCATTACTGATAGAGGCTGGAGAAATTCCGCTGCGTCTTAGGCGAACCAAACTGTTGTTAGTATATTGGTTCAGATTAGAGGGGAGCATTGACAACCCTGCAAAAGATACACTGAGTAATTGTTGGGAATATATGAAGGATGGAAAAGGTTTTGGATGGAAAATTGGTAATTGGATTAAACAGTGTGGACTTGAAGAAATGGAATATAGTCCCCCAGTGGTTTTGAGCAAGATACCACCTGCCCTCCCCTGAGACAAACGTATTTCTATTAGATAAAAGAGCGAAATTAATGATATTGAATATTTTGCTGATTTTAGCCGTGAATATATTGACACCAGTGGCGGCTCGTGAACTGGCAATAGGGGAGGCTCGAGAAAACCCTTGAAGTCAATGATATGTCATCACCTGTTTTCAATCATTCATTTGAATAACTATTACAGAAACTCTGAAAACTCTCAACATTATCAGGTGTGGCCAGTTTTCATTTATAACACATACTAATTGTGACTCTGGACTTCTCACGCTTTTCTTTACTCAGGGTTTGTAAGCAATGCATGTGTTTCATGATTGTTTAAGTAAAATAAGGTCATTTGAAACGCCTTTATGCAATTCCATTGCTTCCAACCCCTCCATGCACAAGGACTTCAATTCTGTGCGAGAATCTCTTACAAACCCGTTGATTGAATAATTGCTGACTCCAGCAGGAGAACGTAAATATGCCACTTAAACTTACACCGAGTGCGTGAGAGTTGACAGGTATGCGTTATTAATGAAAACTGGCGACACCCGATAATGTTGAGAGTTTTCGAAGTTTCTGTAATGGTAATTCAAATGAATGATTGAAAACAGGTGATGACCGATCATTAACTTTAAGGGATTGCTCGAGCCTCCCCTATTGCCAATTCACAAGCCACCACTGATTGACTCCAATTATTATGGATACTTGAAAGTGTATACAAATGGATTCAAGGATCTACAAACAGGAAAATGTGGAATAGGGATGTATATTCCTGAATTTAATAAAAAAAAAAAAAAACTAGGATATAGGATTAGTAATAATTTATCTGTGTACACTACAGAAAAGGTTGGTTTAATAACAGCCTTACAATGGATCAAGGAAAACAAACCGTTCACAACAGTTGTATGTTCTGATTTGATTTCAGCATTACGAAGTTTATGCTCGGACCAGTCTGTAAGGGAGGATTTAGTTATTGAGGTGCAAACTGTCCTTCTCAATATTCAAAGGTTAGGTCTCATTGTGGACTTCTGCTGGGTTCCAGCGCATATTGGAGTACAAGGGAATGAAAAGACGGACCAAATTGCTAAAGGGGCATAAAGGGAAGAGATTAAAATTATTGTACCTATGGGAAAAGGTGAAGTAAAACCTGAAATTAGGAATGAGATTCTCTGTTGGTGGCAGCAGGAATGGGATGGGGAAAATAAGGCAAAGCATGACCATAAAATACAGCAAAATGTGGGAGGAAAAAGATATTTAGGCGCTAATAGGAGGGAAGAGGTATTATATGCAAGATTAAGATTAGGTCATATCCGATTAAATGCGATCCTGCACGTCCTAGGAAGAAGTGATGTTTAATGTGCAGCGTTTTAGAAAATGTGGAAAACTTGTTATTATCATGTAGAAAATATAGATCACAGAGGCAGGTCTTCCAAGAGATGGTTGCAAAATATGGAAGATTTGAGAGTGTTGAAGCACTTTTAGATGAACAAGGGATGAAAAATGAAGTTACTAGGGTTTTTTTTTTTTTTCTAACACTTAATTAGTTGTGAACTGCCATTTTTAAAAGAAAGAGAAGAAGAAGAAGAGAATTCGGTCATGATCTTGCATGCTCCAAACACTCGGGGAAGGACTCTGAAACAAGAGGACTTTCTGGACTCTTTTGAATCTTCTGTTTGAACAGTTTGAGGACTTTTAACTTATCTTTTGAGTGTTTTTTTAGTGAACTTCTCGCTTGGGCTTTCATTGGTATTTAAATACACCTCAGCATTTGTTGTGTGGAACCCTTTAGAATGCCTTCTACAGTTTTTTGACTGGATCTTCAGAGCTTTGTGCCCTGAACCTGAGAATTATTGATTAAGGTCTTATTTTTTGTATTTCTAAAATAAATCTTGTGCTTTTTGCCTAACTTCATGTGTGCTTATTGTTATGTATGAGTGTTTTATGTAAAGCACTGTATATCATTTGTAAATGGAGATTTGTACATACTGGTTTTGCTGCCTTGCTGGTCAGCTATTTATTTTGTTCATCCTTTAGCGCCCTCTGGTGGTATGTCTGTAGCAAAATATCATCTGATGCAATACCACTTGTTTGTGATGAAATAGACTAGTGCTTTCTAGAAGTTTCTGGCTTCTTCTTGCCTGGAGGGGGCCGGATCACCCAGGACTCCTGTAGATCTTTCCAGAATAATCCTAGGCTGTGTCCGAAATCACTCACTCATTCACTATTCCTTACTCACTATAAAGGGGACTCACTGTGTAGGTGACTATACAGTGAGCTCATTGGCAGAGGGAAGAAACGCTTTCGGACACTACCTGGCTCGTTTTGTCACAGCTGTTAAAGGTGCACTATGCAAGTTAGTTTACTTTCACTTCTGTTGACATTCAAACTCAAACAAAACAGAGGTAGCCCGCCCCTCCCTCCAATAGTTCCCTCCTTCCCATGCTTCCATAACTGTCAACTCTTGTCGGTGATTGGCCGGGATGGTTTGTTATGGTTTATTTGCAGTTTGTGATGCCTGTGTGGTCTCCAGAGCCCGGGTTTTTTTTTTTTTTTACAGTGAATTTAGGGGCAGGCAGATCGTGGAGAGATGTCGGCGAATTGAGACTAAAATATAATCACGCAGAAAGTAAACAAACTTGCAGATAGTGCACCTTTAATAGAGTCATTGCTGTCGCAAAATTAAATCCTACCTGTTCAACTTCAGTTGAAGGATTTGGGCGTATTTCTGTTATAACCGAACGGTGTATAATTCCCACTGTGTTTGTTACCATTATCGTTTAAATAATAACTTTTGCCATAAATTTTTAATATCGTCATCTATTTTTTGTCCTCTAACTCATCATTATTCGTTTTAATAGTACCTAAATGTCCATTTATATCCTGTGTAAAAAAAAAAAAAACGGGTCTCCTGCGCTGCTTGGTTTCCAATTACAAAAAAAAAAAAAAAAAAAACATTTTTCGCTACTGAAGCTAATAAACGTCTCGTGCCTGTTTTCAAACTCCATTGACCAAACGCAGCTCTTTCGGAGCTTTTCGGTTTGTGTGCAATGCCTGATGGGATGTATAGCTGGGTTAGTGACCATCGGATGTTCGCTAGATTTCGCGGTGGATTGTGGGATGTAATGAGTTCACTATATAGGGGATAAAAATTCTTACAAACACTTCGGACAGCCCTACAAAATGGCGAACCCCCTATATAGTGCACTATATAGTGAGTAGTGAGTGATTTCGGACACAGCCCTAGTCTTTATAAATGCTGTGATTTTCCTCAGTTGGTGAGGGTTTTTGTTTTGGCATCAGAGTTACATAGTGGCATGAGAGTGTTATTATAAGATTGCACAGTGGATTATTTATAGAAATTTTTGGACCTAATCAGTGAAGAATAAATTTGTTTAAGTTGTCATTGCTGGTTTTCTTTGTTGTGATTTTCAAGTCATAACATTATATATATATAGCCCTGATAGCATGACCGAGTCAAGTAATAGTGCAGCAGATCTGGACGAGCTTTGCGTTGCTGTTAGCCGGACTTGCGACTTCGAGAATGACGCCAAGAAAGACAGGAGTCTCATCCAGCTTTAACTAACACCACCAAACTCAGTGTTCCACTTACTCAGCCTTTGGGAGGGGATCTTCTACCAGATATGCCGTCATTAGCAAAGTCAAAGCTACTTCTCTGCCACCTCACCTTTCCTATGATTGTGCTATTGACCCATTGCCTAGCACTATGCCTCGTTGTGGCCAAGTATACTCCTTGTCTATTCCAGAGATGAAGGCAATTGAAGATTACATACAGGAAGCACTGTCTAATGGATTGATCCGGCCAGCAAAACTCAACTCTCCAGCAGCAGCTAGCTTTTTCTTTGTGGGCAAAAAAGATGGAGGGTTATATCTATGTATAGATTATCGAGGTTTGAATAAAATTGCAACTCAAAATATATACCCTCTTCCACTCATGAACACTGCTTATGAACGTGTCCAAGGGGCAAATTACTTCACTCAGCTGGATTTATGCAATGTCTACCATCTAGTGAGTATCTGGAAGGGCGACAAATGGAAGACTGCCTTTATAATGTCATGGGTAGAGTTTGGTTGGTTCTATTGTCCTAGTACTAATGTGGCTAATCAGAGACGATTCTGAGGAGCGTGATGATTGCTGATTAGCGCCAGCTGCACAGAACTTATTTAATCCTCCCATTCTGCCAGACTGCGCTTCAGTGTCTAACTAGTACGCCTGAAGTGAGAGTCTATTTTCTGAATTCAGTTTAGATCACATATTGAGGTCTTAGAATTGTCGCCTGTGAACCAGAAGGTTTCTGGTAGTTCTAGTTCGCTTAGGCTGCCCTTTGTTTTGTTGGCAGTCGGTTTAGGCTCACCTTTCCGCTTATTCACGGACTCTATCCGTAGGAGGGATTAGAGAGAGTTTCTACTTGGACTGCGCCTTAGCTCGGGCATGTCCTTATTTTTTCACCCCTGAAGCTTCTGTAGCCATCTTTTATTTCTCAGGGTTTGTTTCCTATGGGAGTGATTCTCTCCTTTCGTTTAGGGGTTTTATTCCCTTTCAGTTCGCCTTTGATTAAGGCTCTTGTGGCAACGTCTTTTTCGAGATGCTGCTTTTAGACTGAACATTGTTGCATTATTGACTCCCAATCGATACAAGTGTTCCGACCCACGCACCACACATTACAGTACACTGAAGCCAAACCCGAGAGTCAGCGACTTTGATTCAGTCATGGAAGCTAACAGTGAAATTTATGAAGCATTTAAAAGAACACCAGATGAACTTATTAGAAATTTGGCTGAACAGGAAAGCAATCAGTTGGCTTTATTCAATCAAGTAAAACTGCTTACTGATGAATTAGCTATGTTTAATCCTTTTACACGTCCAGCACCCGCCCCCCTACACTCCGAATCAGCAACATCTTACGCTGATCACGAACCAAAATGAGCTTTGCCGGCTCGTTATTCTGGTCAGCCGGGTAAATGTACGAACTTCCTGGCACAAAGTCAGAATTACTTTAACACCTTGCTGTCCCAGTTTACATAAACGTAAGCCGTGTGGGTTCATTCTCGAAGTCAGCATTGACGTCACGGATGCGCCGCCATCTCAATTTGGGGGAAAACAAACCGACCGCACCCCCCTCTTTGCCCACAGGAAATAAGATACCGGTGTCTTGTTGTCTTGCGAGCTTTCACCTGAACTGTTTATTTTTTTTCAGTAACATGGCCTTCCAGTATCTAGAAACTCTAAATGGAGATGGAAAGGCAAGGTATTTGACCAAATTAAAACTTATCGGTCTTGGACTTTGTCCGTACAAAATCCCAGGGGACCAGTGGTCAAACGACCTGAAGAAATGGCCATCTCTTGAGTATCCGGACGTGTATCATTACCTCATCAAACATCCGCGTAAGTACATCACAAAAACTTTTATCCAAGCACGGTCACCTAGTTGTCTTTAGGACACCTAAGCCATCTAATTCAAGCTAGCTAACTAAAGGAATTAGGGTGTGGTTGGTGGTTGGTTAGCCGCAGTTAGCAAGGGAAAGCTCGCAGGTACTGACAGTGGATAAAGTTCATTCATATCTGTCATTCATTGGCATTTATTGGCATGCCAAAAATCTGCTTTGTCTGGGTGTACAAATAACAGCAAATAAAAAAAAAAACTAATCTAAAATTTAACTTGGCTGTGGTGCATGTTCTCCTAAAAAGGCCAATTTGCTGGGGTTGTTTGCTTGCTAAGAGGTTCATCGGTCCTTTTAAGATTATTAAAAAGATAAATCCGGTAACTGTGCAACTGCAATTACCTCAGTCTATGATGATCCATCCCACCTTCCACGTTTCATGCCTTAAACCAGTCAGTACAAGCGTGTTGGCTCCCATGGACAAATCACCTCTGGCTCCCAGAATGGTTGATGGGGGACCTGTCTACACTGTTCAACATATTGTGCCAAAGAGGCATGTGGCTCAGGGTGCCCAGTTTTTGGTTGATTGCGCGGGATATGGCCCGGAGGAATGTAGTTGGGTTCCCTCTAGACATATTTTGGACCCTGGTCTGATTTCAGATTTTCGTCGGCAGATTGCCGTGGGAACTTCTGGGCCATTCCTTGAGTGGGGAGTCCTGTCCAGTTTAGTTGATTCTATTATCCCAGTGCTAATGTGGCTAATCGGCTAATTAGGGACTATTTTGAGGGGCTTGGTGATGCTGATTAGCGCCAGCTGTACAGAACTTATTTAATCCTCTCAGTTCTGCAGGACTGTGCTTCAGTGTCTAACTAGTACACCTGAAGTGAGAGTCTATTTCCTGAATTCAGTTTAGATCACGTTTTGAGGTCTTAGAATTTTCGCCTGTGAACTAGAAGGTTTCTGGTAGTTCAAGTTCTCTTAGGCTGCCCTTTGTTTTGTTGGCAGTCGGTTTAGGCTCTCCTCCTTTCTGCTTATTCACGGACTCTATCCGTGGGAAGGATTAGAGAGAGTTTCTACTTGGACTGCGCCGTAGCTCGGGCATGTCCTTAAATTGTCACTCCTGAAACTTCGGTTGCTATCTTTTATTCTCAGGGTTTGTTTCCTAAAGGAGTGATTTGTCCTTTCATTTGGGTGTTTTATTGCCTTTCAGTTCGCCTTTGATTAAGGCTCTTGTGGCAACGTCTTTTTCTAGACGCCGCTTTTAGACTGATCATTGTTGCATTATTGACTCCCAATCGATACAAGTGTTCCCCAAGCATGAACCACACACCGCACATTACACATAAACCCTCAAGTTTAATATGAATATCTGGTTATGCCCTTTGGTCTTACTAAGACTCCTGCTGTGTTACATGCATTGGTAAATGATGTCTTAAAAGAGTTTTTGGATTGCAGTGTTAATGTTTTTCTTGATGACATTTTAGTATTATTTAAGACACTCACTGATCACAACCCCCCCAATTATTTGAAGGTAAGGGGACCTCGAAAATATGAAAAGATGTCTGAATGGGAACCACAAGTTGGTCTGCAGACCATGACATGTGCCATTATTATGAAATGATCAACATTATTCACTGCATCTGTGAGCGGTTTAAATTTTTTGGTTCATCAGTTTAGATTGAGTTGCATTACTGCATGCACGTGAACATACATTCCTGACTTTTTCTGTTAGATCACCCACTCGACTCCTTTTTTTTCTACATGTCTGAGGCAAGACTAAAGAGATGTCATTTTGGCTCAATTTCTGTGATGTGAGTAGATTCCATTCCTCCTTCCACAACCAGGCAAAATTGACTCCATTCCTCCTTGGCTCACCTTCTGGGGTATGGGGCTGTTCCAATCTCCTATTATCCACACCCTCACTTCCTTCCTTGTGCAGGACTTTAAAAAATGTTTGAATTCCTCCATCATCAAGGAGATTCCAAGGCATTAAAGCCATTAAACATTAAAATTTCTGTAGTTATATCTAACAAGGACAGACAAGACCACTCTTTGTGGCTGTATTTCTAAAATGGCTGACATTGGGCTTCATGTAGCAACATTATCTTAAAATTCTCGCATATTTTCTCTTATTTTTTGATGAAGACAAAAAATGAAGAGAAGTCAACTCAAGATGCACCAAACATTCTTACCTTCCAATCTGCTGTTACCCATGCGTGCTGAATGATGAATCCCATTTGATTGTAAATTGCAGGTGCATGGCTGATTGTTTGTAATGAGCATAGGTCATACCCACTAAACACCATATAAGGGCAGGTGTTGTGCCATGTGTGAAGAAGTGACTTTGGCTCAATAACTGGAGAGATGCTCCTGAAAAAAGGTAATCAGAGAACTTAAGTAACAACACATTTGAAGTACTGCCAAATCAACTTAATCTTCCACAGTTTTATAGTCTTTATTGGGATCAATTGACCAATGGTATTTTTTTAACCACAAATTAAATTATCCAATAATTAAAATTCCTTTAAATCATATAATAATCTAAAATTCATTCTATTACATAGGTGAACTTATACGAATCACCTGTAAGTTATATGGAATTTCCCCCAAATACACAGCTCACGGACGTAGAAATAAAGTTCTACAAATGTATAATTTCAGCCGCAAAGTGTAGCTGGTTAAACCAGCCTCAAAGCAGAAGCTGGTATCGGAATCATAAGTCTGTCCGCGTCAATGCAATAACATGGGAATCGTTTTAGATTCAACCTGAAGACATTGCATGTCACTACCTGGGGGGAAAAAAGAGACTTTGAGTCGGAAGATGTGTATGATGGGTGTGATAGATTATGTTTATCATCAATTTACATGTTCGAGTTCAGCCCTGCTTCTGGCAATCGCCTTGCTGTCATCGCGGCTGCTTGGATTCCAGATAGTCTCTAGATAGAAAAAACTTTTTTCAAAATATTAATCATTGGAAGTTATTCATTTTGACAACTATGAAAGAACACATGAACCCGCACCACAGTTAAAAAACAAGAACCGGGTGCTTCTTTTCATGGCACAAAACAATTTGTCGTTGGCCACAGTGGACCACTTTTCTGGGCTTCTGCTCATCCTGTGTCCAAACCATATGAAGGCATGGTCTGCACAATCGCCAAAGTATCAGTTGCATGCATACAAACATAAAACTAAATATCAGGAAGAGCTAGGTTCCCCATGCTGCACTGCATTGGCAAGTACTGGACATCACTCTTCCTCTTTGTAATATGCGAGTAGAATGGTGAGAATATGGAGAAGAGTTTGGTCAAGACTTTCACTGAGTGGAGCGCAATCGAGGATCCCTGACATGCCCGTGTGTAACACTGGCACAAGTGGCAATTTTCACTGTCCTGGATGAGCCTTTGATGTTTTTTTATTTTTTATACTTGAATAGAAAGCTTTTTAAACTTTTAAAAATATTTCAATGAAGTTTTAAGACCCCATTTATAATTTCATTAAAGTGCACCTATTAAGTGACTTTTCATTGGTCATTCTTATATTCTTGAAGTCTACTAAAAAAGGTTTTAATGTGTCATTGTTAAAAAAAAAAAAAAAAAACGCGTTTTCTCATGCAGGCCATTTCTGCAGTGCCTGTGCAGGGTAAAAATATATTTTTTTTCATGAGGGCTGTTTTCAAGATCTGGAGAAAAAAAAAAGTCCTCATGAAAATTCTCACGGGGGCTATTTTAGGGCTCACTGAGGCCATTTTTTTTTCTTTTGTTTTTCTTTGCTTTTACACAAATTCTTTTAAATGGAGTAGAGTTGCATGAATTTGCATACCTTATTCCTTACTACATTTGGCTCAAAACTCATTACAAACAATGACCTTCATTAAACAATGAAATTTAAAGCAACAAACATCTGCTTTTCCATTCCTGTCCTCATTGAGTTCCAGTCTTCAATTTAATAAGATTCAACACCAGCGTAAAATATATGAGTGAAATTTTGCATAGCGTTATTGCTAATCAGCCTGAAACTTGATTAGCAAATGATCAGTCTTGATTAGGAATTTGGCTTGACGGTGAAACTGTAACATAAATGCGAGTCGGCTGTATATTTCAGAAGATATCTTGAGTATATACAGCGGGAAAAATGAGTATTGAACATGTCAACATTTTTCTCAGTAAATATATTTCTAATGGGGCTATTGACATGAAATTTTCACCAGACGTTGGTAACAACCCAAGTAATGTGAAATGAAGATCCAGGGAAGAGCGAGGGGTGGCTCTATGGGTGGATCTGACCGTATCTGATGAGGATCAAAGGATAGCCACGCCCCCAAAGCATATCTGGCTTTATCCTTTATTCTAGTCTATTTGGGACCATAATTTACAAAAATGAACATCATGATATGTCGAAGGAGACTTGAAACTTGCAATAGATACCATAAAATAATGTGGAAAATTATCATTGAAAAAATTAATCAGGTGGGAAAGTAGGGTCATTTTCTCATATACTTCTATAGCTTTGAACTTCTTTCTGCAACCACCGATGTCGACCTCTGCTGGTCATCACATAGAATGCAATTTTTAAGAGATTTTATTATTGGCTTCAGTTTTCAGACCTGGGTGCTGCGTCCATCTTTTTATACAGTCTATGCGATGAAGACGATTCGCAAGTACTCTGGTACATGGTGAAATTTGCCGAGCAATTTACCGAAAAATCTTCGCATTTTGCGATGCAAACCCGGACATGTTTTTCACTGAACACAACTGATTCGTAAATATCAAATTTTATCACCATTATCACATTCAATCACCACAATCTTTAACACATAATTGCACAATACTTCCCAATTAAACTGTCGTAGGAAAAACTTTGTCCGAGCAAGTGAATAAAGTGTTCCACTGACCCTTGTAGATCTACCTCCAAAAAATGGACACATTCTCCAGAGTCTGATGCGATTGGGTTTATTGTAAGTCAGTCCAGATGAAAAACAAAAAACCCAGGCTGGTCTGCGCAAACCACGTAGCATTCATTCTTCATCAATCACCCCACGCCAATTGACCTCCAGTTGTCCGAACCGTCATATTTATTGGCTTTTTGGCACGTTTCTTTAGGTGGGATTAAATGTGACGACTTCTACCTTTATCCAATATTATTAATTCTGATTGATACATTGTCCCATAGCAACCCTCCACCCTTAGTAACAAGTTTGCCATTACATAATAGTGTACCTTCATTTTAGGCTGCCAGGGACGCTCGAAGACCACACCTAAGTCTCCCAAACCTTGGGTTCACCTAAAGTTTAGTGAGTTATCTGAGGACATGGATGGTTCCAGAACACTCAGATGCGCATGCTCAGGTAGTGGGACCAGGCTGACCGATGTGGTCATTCCGGAAGGTTAGCTCATTAGGCCGGCCTTGAGGGTTCTGCAGGAGCATCTTTATCAGGCCTTTTGACAGATTTATGAGTTTTTGCCTCTTCTCAGCTCCAAACTCCCTCTCAGTATTTTTAAAGGGCCATATGAACCTGGCTACGTTCTGTTGAACTGTGGTTATAAAGATTATTTTCCCACCACAAAACCTAGTAATAATGTAACGTGTACCCATTTTCGTTCATTTTTACATTTACCGAATGCATTCTCATCTACCATGCCAACTATATGCGCCTGCAGATTGCAATTACATCATAAAAGCCGCACACTTGACATAGTCATTAATAATAAATAATGAAAAAAAGCCGCAAGTGATTTGAAGAATGGCTTGCTTTTCTACCCCTACCCAGTCTTTTTTCCAAAATAAGATTGTCTTCTCCTTGACAACATTTTTTTTTTCTTTTTTTTTCTTGTCTACAACTTCAGTAGTAGGTGCTTTTGAGGTCCCGGGCACAATTTTTTTTTTCTACCCGTTATATCCATTGACATTTTTTTGGCTCCTCTGATTGGCTGCTGAAAACAAGTTTTGAACATGCCCACCAAGTGCTCGTGCAGCCTGTGTAGGAAGCTTTTCTTTCAACGTGATCACGTGCCACACCCACACCACTTTCTTCTGATTAATCATGTCTGTCAACTGAACACGAGCAAGCAGTGATAACAGACATATTATGTACAGGCTCATTATACTGCTAATTATTCAAGAGAACGTGCATTGTGTTCTTTATGGATTATTTAGCCATGTTGCTCGCTAGCTATTGATTCGTTAGTAAAGGAAAATCCTCCGAAATAACTGTCATATTTAGCCAGTGTTATTTGGCTTTCACCTTACCTTCTCTAGCTGGCTGTAATAGGAATTTCTCTTGAGCTAGCTCGCAAGCTAGATGTCATCCCAGAAATCTAAAAGTACAGTTGGGACACGCGAAAGCACCTCAAATCATATCAGATAAGCTCATGTCTTGTACAGGTTGCTAGTAAAGTTACAGTAAAAACGAAATCATACCGCTTAAATATAACTATTGATAATTAATTACCAAGATTTACCTTAGCTGATGGTAACTAGCTATAGCTCGCTGGATGGCTATATTATGGTAAGAGTAACTTAATACGCGATCGCATACAAAGCCATATAACGCAGTGTAACTCCCAGTCAAGTAATTCCGCTTTTATGAATAGTTTTCTTATAACCTCATCGCAGCTTCAAGCCCGGAAAAAAAGAAAGGCGTGAGAAGTTTGGAATCAATGTCGCTTTTGGTGGTATTCATGGTAAAATATGGCTTAATAAATGACTTTGCGCGGCGAAAATCCCGGAGAGTGCACCTCTGATCAAAATAAAACTTATCACATGTTTGATGTAAACTTATCCTTGACACTTGATCTGTATATTTCTATGGCCCATGCACAGACGTGAACACTGTTCTCACCGTGTGGGTACGCTGTCACATTTTATGTGTCCTGTATTTTGCCGTTACTGGTTGTTTTAAAGCTGAATTCTTTCACTTCTTACATTCGCTGCTGTCGTAATGTCATGTGACATCTGATTGTGATATTGTGAGATTTAGAAATGTGCTGGTGAGCAGTGCACGAGGCCACTGATGGTTAATCTATGCATTAATCATACTTCATTCATTAGTCATTCTGAGAAATTCATCTGAGCCCGGTTGATCGTAGAACATTATTGTAAACACGTGTTCGCCAATACATGTGCGTGTGTAAAAATATCTGATGACATCAAACAAGCAGCCAATCAGAGGAGCCAGAAAAATGGCAATGGATATAACCGGTAGAAAAAAAAAATTCGCATCCCGGGCAGAAGTCGAGCTTGATTGTCCTGTCTCACAAGGAAACGCTCTATCTTGAAGTGAACATGTAAACCCTTCTAATCCGAACGTGTCGTCGCGGACACAAACACGCGCGTCATGTTGTATGTACCGTAATTACCGTAAGGTTTGCGCTTTAGAAAAAATTCCAACTTCCTGAAAGCTGAGAAGTTGCACTTCAGCCCACAGACAGGTTACTATGGTAAACTTGGCAGCATAGTCCAGGCGGCCTGTTTAAGCTAAGCCCAATTACGCAAACTGAGCAGACCACAGTCTGATTTTGAGCGGGGGCGATTTTTTTTTGCAAATTAAAAATTTTACCCCCGCATCTTGGGTTCACAGTAGCGATTTCTAAGGTTTAGCGGGCAAATCACCTGTCGCCCCCGTGTATTTTTTCATTCATTCACAGGTACGCTGGTACCTGTGAATGAAACGCTCTGTTGAGGTCCTGCCTCCGGCCTCCTGAAAACCCCAGTGTGTTCTCACTGATCAACTTGATCACTCGCTTGTAATTAATCCACCATGTGCACGTGTCAGCAATGTCACGCCCCTTAAGCCTAATTTATAGTCATAACATAACATAACATGAATGGCGAGAACAGGCCGTTCAGCCCAACTACACTCGCCAGTTTCTTTATACTATTGTGAATATATCCCTTCAGATACTCAATGTCTCAATGGTATCTAGCTTTAAGTCAAGCCTGCTCTTGAAAACCCCCAAGGTCTCTGCCTCAACAATATGGTCAGGCAAGCTATTCCACATCGAAATTACTCTTTGGGTGAAGAAATATTTACGAATATCAGTGCTAAATTTTCCTTTAGTCAACTTCCATTTGTGACCCGAGTTCTACTAACAACACTTGGTCGAAGGAATCCTACATAATTCACTTTGTTAATCCCTTTAACATATTTAAAGACCTCAATCAGATCACCCCTTAGTCTCCTTTTCCTAAGACTAAAGAGATTAAGGATCTTCAGCCTCTTCTCATAGCATTCATCTTTTGTACCTGGAATTAGCTTAGTGGCTCTTCTCTGAACTTTCTCTAGAGCCTCTATATCTTTCTTAAAGTATGGTCCCCAGAACTGTACACAATACTCCAGATGTGGTCTGACGAATGTGTTGTACAAAAGAAGCATCACCTCCTTAGATTTGTACTCAATACTTTTGGCAATGTATCCCAGCATCCGATTGGCTTTTTTAACTGCTACGGCACAATGGCTAGAGCCTGTGAGGGTTTGGTCAACAATCACTCCCAGATCTTTCTCGTGTGGAACACATTCCAGTTTTAAACCTCCCATGAAGTAATCCCATCTAATGTTCTTATTACCTTCATGTACAACTTTACATTTCGCTAGATTAAATTTCATTTGCCACATTTCTGCCCAATTCTGGATTCTATCCAAATCATCCTGAATCACTTTAGTGGACTCTAAACTATTTGCCAAAACCCCCAATTTAGTATCATCTGCAAATTTAACTAATCTGCTCTCAATATTCCTATCAAGGTCATTAATGTAGATGAGGAACAGCAGGGGTCCCAACACCGATCCCATGACGCCACTCCCCACCATACCTAGCTCAGATGAGATACCATTGACCACCACTCTTTGTGTTCTGTCCTGTAACCAGTTTTGAATCCACTCCAGAATACCTCCTGTAACTCCAATGGAGCTCATTTTAAAAATTAGTTTCTTATGCGGTACTGTATCAAATGCTTTCTGAAAATCCAAGTATATGGTGTCATAAGCCCTGCTCTGGTCAAAAGTCTTGGTGGCCTCGTCAAAAAATTCCAGAAGGTTCGTCAGGCATGACCTTCCCTTACGGAAACCATGTTGGCTATCCCTCAAGATACTGTTACGTTCAAGAAATAAGTCCAGCTCATCTTTTATGATAGATTCCAATATTTTGCACGCAATGCAAGTTAAACTGACTGGCCTGTAATTTCCTGGCTCAGTACGGTCCCCTTTCTTATATATTGGTATTATATTGCCCTGTTTCCAATCATTTGGTATTTCTCCAGTTTCTAAAGACCGTCTGAAGATGGTGGATAGCAGCTTAAAGATGATCTCACCATGTTCCCTGAGCACTCTAGGATATAAGCCATCAGGACCTGCCGCCTTATCTGCCTTTAGTTTATGCAACTTGTCTAATACTTCGTTATCCCTAACCTCAATTTCCGCTAAATAATCTTGAGCATTGGACATGCCCCGTGGCCGAATAAAGACCCACTCTGAGGTAAAATTCTCTACAAAGTAACTGTTTAAGGCATCCGCAATATCCTTGTTATCATATAGCAGCGATCCATTTTTATTCTTTATGCACTTAACCTGCTCTTTGACTTTCCTTTTTCTGCTACAGTACTGAAAGAAGCGCTTAGGGTTAGTTTTTGCTCCCTCTGCAATTTGTCTTTCATACAGTCTTCTAGCATTCCTCAGCTCTTTTTTGACCACAGCCCACATTTTACAGTATTCAGCCTTAGGGTTCTCATTGTTATCCTTTATGTACATCTTATAAAGATTCCTCTTTTCCCTCAAAATCCTATGAATACTTTTGGTCATCCACTGAGGATTCTGCTTTTTCAGCTTACTTTTGGACACCTTTGGAATGAATTTGCATTGTGAATCAAGTAAAGCCCCCTTAAATCTTTCCCACATTTACAGACTCACAGTCCAGGAGTGTCTCCCATTTTATTTCACTTAGATATGAGCGCATCCTGTCAAAGTTTGCTCGCCTAAATTTGAAAATTTTTGTTTTTGAATACAACTTTTTAACTTCCCATGAAACATCAAAATTAACAGCAGAGTGATCACTTGTCCCAAGTTGCTCCAGTACCTCAACATTGCTAATTCTGTCAGGGTCATTACAGAGCACTAAGTCTAAAATTGCCTTCTCTCTTGTAGGTTTATTAACATACTGCACCAAAAAATTATCATTTATAACTTCTAGAAATTCTTCCTCCCCCCTATCCTGTCCTTTAACCATTTTCCAATCGATACCAGGATAATTTAAGTCTCCCATAATAATAGTCCCTCCTCCTCAACAAGCTTGCGTAATCCTCTTAAAAAGCATTTCATTAACTGTACTGTCCAAAGCTGGTGGTCGATAGCATACTCTTATGTTTAAACCTGTCTCATGTTTGCCAATGAGCCTGACCCAGATATCTTCACAGGGCAAGGAATGTTCAATTTCGGGAATTTCCTGTACATTTATGTTTTCGTTCAGATAGATTGCTATGCCCCCTCCTCGCCTATTACATCTATCCTTCCTACAGAGCTTATAACCTTCTATATTATATTCATCTCCATCCTCTTCACTAAGCCATGTCTCTGTAATCCCAACTATGTCATAGCCCTCACTAATCATAACGACATAAGCTCTGGAAATTTATTTTTTATGCTTCTTGCATTTAAATAAAAACATTTCAGGTTATTACTAATGCTCTTCCCCCTTGATTTCCCATGCGGCCGCTGCTTCAAGCCCCCCACTACGCTTTGTTGCTTTAAAAGTATATCATCAATAGTGCATGTAACGCCGTCAGCTTCCATCAGGGCAGTCTGCATTTCCCTATGTGTGACACTCACTAACCTCCCTGCCCCCCAAGTCCCTGGTTTAAATAATCCTGTGCTGTCCTCAACATACGCTGACCCAGTGCAAAGGTACCCCTCCGGTTCAGGTGCAGCCCATCAGGCTTGAACAGGTCACCCCTGTCCCAGAAAAAGTTCCAGTGCCCCATAAACCTGTACCCCTCTTTCCTGCACCAGGTTCGTAGCCACGTGTTAAACCTCCAGATAAAATTCTGCTTTCCTCTGCTTGCACGTGGTACCGGTAGAATCCCAGAGAACACTACTGTTGAGGATCTGCTCCTAAGCTTCTCAGCTAATTCCACAAATTTGCCTTGCAGAGCCTCAAACCTACCCTTGCCTATGTCATTTGTCCCAACGTGGACCATGACAACTGGATCCCCTCCCCGCTCTGGCCCGCGAGGCTTGTCCGCCTTGCGCTCAGGAGGTCTCCTACCTGGGCACCAGGCAGGCAACACACCGCACAAGACTCCTTGTCGCGCGAACAGACTAAGCTATCTATTCCTCTAAGTTTTGAGTCCCCCACTATCACTAACTCTCTTTTCTGAGGGGTAGAGGCCAACAGGGTGCCCTGCTGCTCATCAGTCCCTCACTCTCAGGGTCAGGGGCCAATTCGAGTTCCTGCAAGGGCCGAAATCGGTTGGACACCTCAACCACCCGGAGGAGTTGTCGCTGTCGGGCGTGCACGCCCTTTCCTGCGCTGTCGACCTACAGTCACCCAACTTTCTCTCCCTGCCTGCTCTCGGATCCCTGTACCACCCTGCTTTGGCGTACACACCATTTCTCTAAACAACATACTACTTAGTTCCTCTAGGAACTCTACTGATTGTGAACTATATCGTGCCGCCAACTGGCCCTGAAGATCAAGTATCTTGCTCTCCAGATGCTCAATTAGCTGGCACCGGTGGCAGACAAACCCACCTTGGAAATCACTTTCCAAAAGTGCGATCATCCTGCAACTGTCACATAGTTTTGGCCACATTTTGAACCCCCTACCTAATGACCTCGCTCACCCTAGATAAAAGAAAATTACTAATGCCGAGACAGAAGCTGAGGAACCACAATTTATTAATTTGTTAACCTAAGAAGCCCTAAGCAGCAGTCACAATAGAAACCCTGGGGAAACTATGTAAATGGATTATAAGCCTCTTTTAACAGGGGCTTAGTTTCAGTTAACAGAAATGAAATACCAAATTGAGCCAAACTCTATATGTAATAAGCACTCCTAATAAGCCGACTTGAGTTTATCTAGTCCCAGTACTATTAATATACTAACCTAAAAATATCACAGGTCTTAGCTGAGAACCCAGATGAAACAGACTGGCTACAATGCCCAGGAGAAACTGGAGGAGGCAGGAGGCGGAGCACTCCTTAATTTAAATTCCAACCTAACCGAATGGACAACTCAAGTGACTGCTGCCCTACTAACTTAATACTAAATCTCAGATCCCCAGCCGAAAATGCAAACAGTACTTATCTAGCTAGCTAGCCACAAATACAACCAAGGGTAACCGAGAAAAGAGTAAAGCCCCGGTTCCCTTTAATTAAAACGGACCGAATAAACAAGTTGTTTACTATGTAGTCATCCAACTCCGTCAATGCGCAGACACGCAGTTGTATCGACGGAGATGTGGACCTTTCAGACTTCTCCGTTGCCTAATGAGTGTTGCAAAGTAATTCACCGCCAGGACAATAGGGGCGTAGCGTTTTTTTTTTTTTTTGGAGACCCGCCTACTATTTCATGACGTCTGACCAGAATTCCGGAAAAAATGTAGTTAGCTGACCAATTACAGGCTTGCACTATCCGTGGGGTCTCCAGCGTTTTGATGGATAGTTAGAAAATTTGGGAGGTGTCCGTCATACGTCCGAGAGCATGACGGAGAGGGTTTGCGACTTCGGAGAGGGGCTCTGCGTGTCTGCGCATTGACGGAGTTGAACGACTATAAATTAGGCTTTACAATGAATGGATTTCTGCTCCAGAGTGTACACGAGCTTTAGAAGCAAATACCGGTGTAGCCTTGTGGGCGTAACCTACTTGATTCAAGGGTGGGCCAAACTATCTGCTTGGTGAGAAAATTCAGCTGAAAACATCACCAACTGATGATAAAAATGGCCAGAAGCTGTTGGGGCATTACAGTCAGCTTTGGGGCTGTGTGTTTTGTGGTAGAGAGCGCTTCTTCTGAAGGTGACTTTGAGTTGTTTTCTGACGCAGACGTTTCAAATGTGCATCAAAACTATATGATTCACACTACAACAGTAAAATAATGAAAAACCATATTAGGTGCGCTTTAATGAAAAAAAATTTCAAAAAATACTTCAAAAAAAACTCAGATTTTTTTAAGGATTTTACTGATATTTACGGAAAGGTAATAGGAACCCAAAGAGGTAGATATGTATGCTATTATGCATTTTCCATGTTCCAAAAATGTAAAACATATTTCTGTGCATTGGACATGCAATTTGTGGACTGGATAACTGGGATGTTTTCCTCTTATCTTGGTAAAAGTTGCTCTGGACCACTTGTCAGATTTTCTCTTACTGAAGAGAAGAGAAAAAATAAGAAAACATTGGTGGATACCAAATCAATGGGTACTGAAAAAATAATGGAATATTACCGCAAGCAGTAATCATGAGGTCGAAGCAAAATGAGGAGATTATAAATTTCGAAGCACTAGAGACACATATTGTATGACGTTTTATATCGATTTTCAGTTGATGGCTCATAATTATGCATGTTTTACCTAACCCTGCATGTTTCGTGTTGATTAGTCATTGAAATAGCGGCTGTAACCTGATTGACTAATAGCAGTCAGGTAATTACGGATTTATTCTGCTCATAGAAAGGCTATTTGGTCCTCATACAGAGATGCAACATGCAAAATTAGAACCATTGAATCAAGTACTTTAAAACAAATATGCAATTTTACATTTTTTCTCACTTTAGCACCATCAGTGGGCCAAGTGGAATCATATTTGTTGTACCTCTCTATAGTGCCACCATCTGGCGATCAAAGTAATTTGCATTAAGATTGCCCCTTTACACATACATAAAAATGGTGACAATTAAAGTGAGTAAAGGGGCCAAAGAATTTTTTTTTTGGATGATGTTGACCATCTTGTTCGAGATATCACTTTGTTGGTTTTTTATGGAAATCTTGCAAAATTGCAGAGGCATGCAGAATTTCAAGATCATTGGCCATTTTATTTTTTTGGCAGTTATGGACATTTGTTTGTTATAGTGCCCTATAGTGATTATAGTGATTTAAGTACTTTTAGCACTAGGCTCTTAAATTAGATCAAAGTAGAGACTGCCAGCTTTAAGTTGCTGGTATTTATATCCAAATAAAGTGCACCACATAGAAACCAAGCTCCCTTTTTAGCCTGCTTGGCCTTTAGGCCAATCGGGCTTATGCTGTGGTTAGATACCTTCGTGGTGGTCTGTCGTGGGTCTGTGCGTCCGTAAACTTTTTTCCTTGTCAGCGCTCTAGTGCCTTCAGTTTTTCACGGATCCTTTCCATATTTTTAATGTGTGTACATGGTATGAAAATCTAGGCCAAGTTCGATTTTGGCCATGTTTGGCCACTATTTTCTTGTATGGTGTTACTGTCTAAATACTTATGCACTCCTTGGTACGTCATCTCGTGACATCAAAATTACAGTCTAGTTTTCAAATTCTGTAGTGGGGGACCTGAATAAAAATTAAAACCTAACCGGGAAAATGTCCTCTGTCAAATTAGATAACAGGAGCACTCAGAGAGGGCATACCTACACCAAGGCATTTGGAACTTTACTACCATCTAGTGGATTTTAAGATGTATGGCATTCATTAGGGTCACTCAGAAACTTCAACTTGTCCAGAATGCAGCTGCCTGGACCATCACTAGAACCACCGCTACTGATCATATCACACCCGTTCTGCAACAACTTCACTGGCTCCCCATCAAATTCCGTATTGATTTCAAGATTCTCCTCCTCACCTTCAAAGCTCTCCACAACTTGGCACCTCCTTACATCTCTGATCTCCTTTGCATCTACACACCCTCCCGTACTCTTCGCTCCTCCTCGTCCATGATTCTCATCACACCTCCCGCCCGTTTAGTTACCATGCGGTCCAGAGCCTTCTCCCGTACAGCTCCTCGTCTATGGAACTCTCTCCCACAATTCATCCGTGATTCCGATTCTCTGTCCTTATTCAAATCTCAGCTCAAAACCCACCTTTTTAGACTTGCCTACTCCGTTTAATTGGTAGTATATTATGGATCATTGTTTTCTTTATTTATCATTTTGGTTTGTTATTTCTATTGCTGTTATTGTAATTTATCATTGTTTTTATTTTCTTTCGTGTTTTCCTTTTATTTCTGTTTGTTCTTAATATTGTGTCATGTTCGGTGTCCTTGAGTGTTTTGAAAGGCGCCTTTTAAATAAAATGTATTATTATTATTATTATTATTATTATTATTATTATTCCGATCATTCAATCCCACAATGGTCAAGAATCCTTTAAAAAAATTGCTGGATCAAGAATTGATTGCTGCTCACACAAAATTGGTCGGCAGATAATTTTTTACAGTTAAATTCAAATAAAATTGGAGTCGTAATTCTTGGTTCAAAGTTAGTCGGGGATAACAGTGTTTGAAGCAAGAGGTTCTAGAGATGATTGAATGTTATCGTATCACTCAATCATCTCTAGAACCTCTTGCTTCAAATATTAGGCCCTTTTCTCCAAATCCTGGTGTGATATTTGATACCAAACTCAAATTTGAGCCACTCATTAAGAAGCTTGTACTGTCGTGCCATTTGCAACTCCGAAACATTGCTAAAATTAGATCAGTTTTGTCTTTTGAAGATACTAAAAAAATTATTAATTCATTTATTTCATCAAGGTTAGACTACAGTGACTCTTTATTTACCCACCTGAATAAGAAATCTCTGGCCAAACAATAAGTAGTTAAAAATTCAGCAGCAAGATTGCTCACTAAAACAATCAAAAAGCCCTCATTACTCCAATTTTAGCATCTTTGCAGTAGCTGCCAATTCATTTTAAAATCAATTTAAAAAATTTAATTGATTACCCTCAAAGCACTTCATGGCACCAGAATATATAAGTGAGCTTTTCATTCCTTATAAACCTAATTGATTGCTCAGGTCATCAAAGCAAGCATTACTGGCTGTTCCAGAGTCGAAGTTAAAAACAAAGGATGATCTGGCTTTTTCAGTTAAAGCTCCAAGACTCTGGAATGGCCTCCCAGTTAATATAATGAATGCTGAATCTCTACCTTCATTTAAATCTCTCTTGAAGACTCACTTTAATAGTGTTGAAGATTCTATTTCAATATTTCTCATCATATTCATCAGTAGATCAATTGCCATGTTGAATAACCATAATCAATAATCATAATCAATAACCATGTTATGTAAGCAGCAGTAACACACACACACACACACACACACACACATAACATAACACAACACACACACATACAGGCAGTTCACACACAGACACATGTAGTTCACACATACACAGGGAGCACACGTACACATGCACACACACGCACACCGACACATACATACAAGCAGTTCAAACACACATACACATAACACAAACACACATACAAGTAGTTCACATACGCATAGGGAGGGGATGAGCAGCGCACACAGACAAATGCACGCACACAAACACACACACATACAAGCAAGTCAGTTCACACATGCATAAGCAGCTCACACACATTAGCAGCGGGCTTCTGTAGCGTTGATTAGTAAGCAGGCTTCTGTTTAGTTGATTTGAAAACATAATCAGATGATGTATTTGATTTCTGTAGCCATAATCAATATTTGCTCAGTAAAGTCATAAGTTGTTACTGAAAACATAATCAATCGATTCATTTATATATCTACTTGTATCCTATTCATTTGACTGTGTTTGTCCACTCTTGAACTGTAATTTTCCAGTCCATTTTAGTGTATATTCTTTTTATTTTTTTAAAAACCTATACTTCAATTTTCCACCATGGTTTAACAAAACAAAGTTGGAGAGTAAAAAAATGTTAAAGATAAGATGGTTACAACCCATGAAATGTGATTGGAGCAAAGTTTGTTAGAGATAAGATGGTTACAACCCATGTATTTTGATTGGAGCAAAGTTGGTTGAGTTTTTCCCATAAATATTGCTCTGTAAAGAATGCCGAGCTAGCACTGCCTGGCCAGGGACTGCTCACCGTGGGACTAAGATGGCTTCTGAGGATTCTGTCTCTCTCTCCAATTATTCACAAACAAGGCAACCTCAAGACTATGTAAACATCTAGTTGGGAAACCACAACAATAGGTTTGCTTTTAATGACTAAATTCTTTTATTATACTACTGTTTTCTTCCTTTCGAGAGTGATTTTGTGTAAGTCTGTTTTGAAAATGCTTATTCTTCTATTCTGACATTTATTCCCTAACTTTTTATATATATTTACTTTTTACCTGTTTGTGATGCGCTTTGAGCTGTTTTATTTGAAAAGTGCAATATAAATTTATTATTATTATTATTATTATTATTATTATTATGATTGTTGTTGTTATTGTTGTTGTTACTGCATGGTCTTACATGTAGTACACATGTCTTACATACACATGGTCTTACATGTGTCTTACATACACATGGTCTTTCTTGAATACTTTTGCTGTAATTCTGAAGTTTACAGGTTTACACATCCAGTTCAAGTGTTGTGGTTTTCATTCAAACATATTTTCATATTATGAGGTTCCCCCATCTTCAAGCAATTGGAGAGAGACAGATTCTTCAGACGATTAGGCTTTATTGAGGCATATTGATGAATGTAAAGCAGAGTTCTTTTTGCGCAAGAAGAACTGATTTCTTACTTTTCACACCCAGCTTTTATACCTTCATCACAGGAAATATCCTCCAAATATGGTCTTTCCGCATTCTCATTCTCGCGCTACAATTGGCCAGGCAAACCAAAATGCCACTACCTAATCCTTCAGGAATTCAAAGCAAAGATGAGCTGCACATCACTAAAAAGGAGCGGAAAATTCCAGTCAAGAGATGAAAAGTACAGACAAAGGAATAGGATACAAGTGGATACATAAATGATTCAGTTGTTTTTTTTTCAGTAACAACTTATGCTTTTACTGAACAAACATTGATCAAAGCTACAGAAATCAAATGCATCGCCTGATTATGTTTTCAAGTCAACTAAACAGAAGCCTGCTTACTAATCAAAGCTACAGAAGCCCGCTGCTTATGTGTGTGAGCTGCTCATGTGTGAATTGAATTGCTTGTATGTGTGTGTGACTGTGTGTGAACTGCTTGTATGTGTGTGTGTCTGTGTGTGAACTGCGCGTGTATGTGTGAACTACATGTGTTCGTGTGCTGCTTGTGCCTGTGCATGTATCTGTGTGCACTGCTCGTGTGTGTGAACTGCTTGTATGTGTATGTGTGTGTGTGTGTGTGTGTGTGTGTGTTTTATGTGTATGTGTATGTGTCTGTGTGTTTGCACTGCTCATCCCCTCCCTATGCGTATGTGAACTACTGGTATGTGTGTGTGTTATGTTGTGTGTGTGTGTGTGTGTGTTGTTACTGCTGCTTACATAATATGGTTATTGATTATCATTATTGTTTATGGTTTTTTAACATGGCGATTGATCTACTGATGAATATGATGAGAAATATTGAAATATTATCCTCAACACAAGCCCTTTAGAAACAGTCTCAATATGGGATTTTCCCAATAATCTGAATGAAAACAAATCAAAACATCATCAAATCATTCAAAGGAATACACTGATGGATTATAATATTTTATTATGCATAATCCAAAGATTAACTATTCACAGAAATTAATAAAATTATCTCTATGTAATCTGCATTTTTCCCAAGAAATGTGAAGATATGTGTGCTTGTACTCGGCCCTAATAGTAAAAACAAGAAAAAAATTGGATGCTTAAATCAAGAACCTTCCTTTATCCAAAACCTTTCCTCTGCTCCAATACATATCCCAAAATCTGCCCAAACCTACCGCTGATAATTTATCCAACCGTAACCTTAACTTAAGGCCTCTAATGCATTTCCATTATCAGATTTTGTGTGGAAAATCAATTTGAAACCTATTTATGAATCATCAGTGCAACAATGAAAATTCTAGCGATGAAATTTCATGTTATTTATTTTTGTGAGATGGATTTCCCGAGCAATAAGCTCCAGCTCGTCCACAACTCTGATAACGAAGAAGTGATTTTGATATTGGATTGATAAATTTTGTGGAAATATTTCTGTAGTCCAAAACAAGGACTCACCCTTGTGCTATAACTGTCTCTTTTTTCTAAATTTGGCAGAAATGTATTGTTTATCATGTCTCTTACTCTATCCATGGCCTTAATCTAAACTTTATCTGTGATTTTCACATTAACATTACTGCCACTAATTTATATCAATCTGGAACATTAAGAAAAGCCATACTCCTAACCATTATCCTGGGCCCTAAACATAACTTTCAACGAAAGCCTGCCACTGCCTTCGCACAAGTCATATTTACTGAATCACTGTACTTAAAATGTTGCCAATGGGAAAACTGCTTGGAGGGGATATCACTGTAATTTATGTATTTTTCCAACAGATGGCGCCATATTGCCATGGTAGGCAGAGCCTTAAATAGAGAGAGTTTGGCCAGCTCGAATCATGGGCGCCATGTTTGCTACCAACGGCAGATGATTCTACGGCTTAACTCTACGGGCCGGATATTATGGTCGCATCAAAATCGCTAGTTTTAAAATACTAAGAAGACTCGACCTGACATGATACTTTGCTTATAGCATTATCAGGGTCCCTACACATGAACTTGAACATTGAGAACATTGTTGGTATTCAAAGAGTTTGCTTAAAAGACGTCTTTGTTAGCACGGGGCCTACCTCACGTTGTCTTCCGGGTTGTTGCCTTAGGTGAGTCCAATGTTAAAATCGGTATTTAAGTAAACTCCTTGTACACAAACAATGTTCACAATGCTCAAGTTCATGTGTAGAGAGCCTGGTGATACTACAAGTAAAGCTTCATGTTGTGTAGAGTCTTGGTGGTTTAAAAATAGCGATTTTGATGTGATCATAGCAGTGCCCGAGCGCTCCCATTCGAAAAGCCAATTGACGAAAGGTCAATGTTAAAAGTGGCGCTTCCGTTGTAGTTATGCTTTTTCACGAATGTTTGACTCAGGTACATTCACAAAAACACCCTAGGTTGCATTTTGGCGACAGTTTGGTTTTAATTGCCCATCCCAGCATCTACTTGCATTAAATATCTTAAATGAACCTGTAAAATACATTGTAGCCCAATCGCCTAATCAGTCACGGAACTTTGTTTAGCCTACCTCTCTCCTCAGTCTCCCGTCTCCATCCATCGCCAAAAAAAGGTTGAAATTACTCATAAAAATTATAATTACTCAGAAATGGTGAAAATTAAACTAGTCTTACTGTTATTTATTGTTAGTGTGATCGTTATTAAACCCTACCCATAATGTAAGATGTCATGTGATTCTGATTAAAATTACAGGACCTACATAGGATAACGGGGGAAACAGTGGAGTTTTTTCCCCTTTCCCAGCCTTGTACTGCAGCCATAAGCCGAACAGTTTGGCATAATTGAATAACTTATTGAACTTTATTATCTCATATTCGACACTTCGCTATGGGGATCGCTGGATGAATATTGATTAATGGTAGCAAATATGGCGCCCACAAAACAGGTGACCAGCTCAGAACCAATCAGCATAGCAGGATAGCTCAGACGTTCGATCCCCGAGTTGTCCAAACTCTCTCTATATACAGCTCTGATGGTAGGTCAGAGCCGAGGCATTTATGTATAACAATCATTGAGAGTGTTTGAGCATCCCTCTGTCGGGAGGAGCTGCAAAATAATCCATGTACAGTATATTTTAAAAAAAAATGCTTATTGTCTAGGGCCTGTTGAACTACAAACTAGGGATGACCAGTGGTGTGTTATGCTACACTGCTACAAATGCAAAGTGTATATAAGTCTCTAAATGTTGCATGTTGCCACCGCATTTCAGATATACAGGGTGAATATGTGGTAGGTGTTTGTTGGGTGTGTGTAGTTTTAGTAACATGGACCTACACAGTGTAAACGCCAGTAGGTGTGTACCAAGGGTTGGTTCTTGGGCCCTTAGCCTATGCTCTCTTTCTGCAGATGAAGTTGAGCCTCTCTGTCTTGGGCAGTTTGTACCACTTCTGCCCACCACGGGACTCTATAGCCCCCATATGCCCACACTCGTCCTGCAGGTTCTGCGAGGTCCAGTTATGGTGGCAGACTCCATCTGTGGTGATCCAGTACCAGTACTTCGAGATGCTGGAAAAGCCCAGCCACACATGGTCCGTAGAGGCCTGCTGGGCCCTTCTCTTCACCCAGTGCTGAAGATACTCACCGCCAACGGACACCAGGTCACTGTGGTGCCTCCTGCAGTAATCCAGGGCTTCGTCCCAGGTACGGTTCTCTCTCACCAGGATAAGATCATCTGGAGAGACGAATGGGGAGGGGAGGTCAACGCAAATTCTAATCCCACACATTTTTTCCCTCATTCTGAAGTGGTCCTATCACAGGTAGAGCAGTTGGTAGGAATCCTGGGTCCCAAGTAAGAACAGGACCACAGATTTCCCCCTTTATTTAGTCAAACTCACAAGCAGTGGGTCCTCACCAACCTCAGAACCCAAAGACCTGTCACCTTTGTCACTCCACAAGAGAAGGTCCTGATCACAGATAGGGAGGCACCGATATGACTTTTTCAGCCCCAATACACACACCGATACCTGGGCTTTAGCTATTGGCTGATAACAAATACGGATCCAAGACCAGTGTTTAATTGAAAAGCCATATGCTTTACAGCATGCAAGACTCTGGGATCATTTTTTAATGTGTAAGACAACATCAGGTTTGACTTACATTTTGTTTTGAAAGGAAAGTTTAACAAGTGAAAAAGTGAGCAGAATTCACTAATACCCCCGACCCTTGTGCACTGAAGAGATTATGGCATATTTTCATATTGATAGGTATCGTTCAGGAACCAGACGCGAGAACAGAGCAATGCAGAAAAATGGGATTTTATTTGGAAAGGGGGCGAACCCCCGCAGAGCAGGAGGCAACGGTACAAAGTCCACAATCCAAAAATCACAATCCAGGAGGGCGAAATCCAAATCGTAACCAGGGCACCAATCACAAAACTCAAAGTCGGGCAAAAAAGGGTTCAAAAACAGATACAGGCAAAAGTACAAAAGAGCAGATCCAAAAATCGAGGGTCGGGCAGTCCAGTCAGAAGATAAACACAGAGAGTACAAGGCGAAATGAAAGCAGCACAGGTAAACTTGGGAAAACGTTCTGACGGGGAACTGCAGTGAGAAGACAGCTTAAGTACATTCAAGGAAGTCACATGCTATGATTAGGATCGGGTGAAGGGGATCAGACTAATTACAAAGGAGGGAACATGAGGGAGAACCTAATCACATGAAATTGGCAAAAGCCAAAACGCGGACAGGAACACGAGACAACCTATGACAAAACATACAGCTCCGGTTAGGGAGTTCTAATGTGCACAGATAATGAGAGGTAGGATAGAGTGGAGCAGGTGCGGAGGATCCGCTGAATTGCAGGAGAGACAAAGTGAAGGCAAGAGGCGGAGACTAGAACAGGGCGAAAAGCTGAGAGCTAGTTAATCAATTAGTAAGTGCAGCTATACAATCCCTAGTGCTCGTTAGTAAGTTAGTATTATATACAATGTTAGTTTGGGCTAGTAACTTTAACAAAAACAACAAACTGTTAGTATTGGTTAGTAATATAGAAAAGAGAGGCGAAGGAAGCAAACGAGATTGGAAGGAATGTTTGAAACCCAGAAACCATGAAATCACCTAAGCATGTGACACGCAGGACTGGGGAGAAGCTGTAACTTAACAAGAGACCAGACAGGGGAGACAAAGTGCAATGCTGGGCATGAATAAAACATGGACCGGACTCTAACAGAAAAGTGGAAGGGGATGGCAAAAACGAAAACATGGCAAAATGCAAAAAACTAAACAGAACATGGCAAAACCTAACAGAACTGATCATAAACATAACAGGGAATGGCAGAAACATAATAAGCATGGCAGAAACAAGACAGAACAGAGCAGAATCATAACACATATAAATTGGCACTGCACCTCTGCATGAAGTATAGAATACATGACTGACATTTGAAAACAATCAGATGAGCAGTTTGAGAAATCGGTTGGACAACATTTGCAGCGGTAAATTTTCAAATTTCAAAGTATGGAAAACAAAAGTAATTTTTGCAAAAATAATCACATTTTCGTGGAACTTGGCGCTGCACCTCTCCATGAAGTGTAGAATGTATGAGTGAAATTTGAAAACAATCTGAGGAGCGGTTTATGAGAAATCGGTCAGACAAACTCGTGCGGACGGACGGACGGAATTCTTTAATATTTATAATATACCCCCACCCCTTATAAGTCAGGTGTATTGCAAATAACGACACACAAATATACAGTATGTACCTAATCGTTAGTTATCAAAATAATGGCGTCATACTATTAGTACTTGGACAGTGACGCGATTGGCCTCCGTTTTGGATCTGTTCTCCCGCAAATCGGAAGGCAGCAAAATGTACAAATTAACATGTAGTTCAGTGTTCAATTTGAGTCAGCTTTTCATTTTTTACAGTGTATTTGCAATTGTATTGGGCGATATCCTTATAAATTACAGTCGATTCAGGAGATTGACACTGTAATTTTTTTTTAACGGGTAATTCCTGCCAAAGAAAAGCAATGAAGTTTTATCTGACGATATTTCTATGACCAAGGATATTTTTGAACACAGCAGCAACACTGGGAGAGTGTTTTGTGTAAGACGAGTGACTTTAAACAAGGCAGTGCTTGATTTAATTTTCGGTTTGTTTGTTTTGTGATTGGCTCACTCCCTTGTCATCCAACACTCACCTCAGGATCAGTGCGGACGGAGCACCTGAGGTAAACTCTCCAACTGAACTCACCATCGTAGCAGTAGAAAGGTTTTTCCTCGCTGCAGTTGTATCTCCTCCATTTTCCTGAGGACCGCACTGTGGCACAGACTGGATCTCTGCTCTCTCTACGGTACTCGTCCCAGTTCTGATACGTGAGTTGGCTCCGGTCGGACCACATCCAAATTTTAGACAGACCTATCCACCAAAAATAATTGCGTAGCGACTGAAGGCTTTCAAACATACTCAAGTACTCTTCTGCATTCTTCATCACTGCCAGGCCTGTGTAATTCTGGTCTTTGCAGTACTTCTGAGCCTTTGTCCAACTCGCTTGCTGATTTGATATGGGGAAATACTCCGGAGTCTGGTGATCTGTAACGATACAGCAGGATGTGTTCAATCTCCATAATCATTCTCACATTATTCATTCATCATCACCACTGCTGCTGGTTTTTCCCTCAGAGCTGCAAACTGAGGTCACTCACTCACTCACTCACTCACTCACTCACTCACTCACCCATTCACTAATTCACTCGTACACTTACCCACTTAGGCTGTGATCAGATACAACGCAGTTGCGAGCGCTCCTGCAACTTTTATTAAATAGCATTAAATGGTTTGGACGAAAATGAACGCGACAGGTACGCTTTTAGGAGCCCCATGCTCGGAATCGCTCTGGGCACCACAGCACGAGCGGGAGCGTCAAGTTGAAAAATACCGTGCTAATTGCACTTAAGACCCCTCGGCAGCATATGTAAGCCCCTGGTCGGCAAAGTAAGAGTTGAAATTGGCTGGAATTCGATAGATAAGTGAAGGATCCATAAACGTACCACCCACCCAAAAACGAGAAACTTAGAAGCAAACCTGAAGGCCCTAGAGCGGTAACGTTGTTGAATTTAAAGATCGGCAGCATTTACGGTATTTGACCTAGAAAACGGTAAACAATGGGTCAAATCAAAAACGCATCTGATATGTGATGAAGGGTGATTCCATGTACCTTTAGTAAAAATTTGAGCATCGTACCTGAAATAATAAGGAAGTTATGGCAATTTTTCATTTTTCACAATTAGCCCCCTGGTGGCCAATCTAAGAGTCGAAAATGGCCGGAATTCGATAGGTTTATGAAGCATGTGTAGATGTACCAGCCACCCAAAAATGAGAAACCTAGAAGCAAACCTGAAGGCGCTAGAGCGGTAATGTCCTTGAATTTAAAGATTGGTAGCATTTACGCTATTCTACCTAGAAAACGGTAAAGAATAGGTGAAATGAAAATCGCGTCTTAAAGATCGGCAGCATTTAAGCAGAAAATGGAGGAAAATATGTGAAATCAAAAACGTCTCTTATACGTGATAAAAGGTGATTCCATGTACCTTCAGTGAAAATTTGAGCGTCCTAGCTGAAATAATAAGGAAGTTATGGCAATTCTTCATTTTTCACAATAAGCCCCCTGGTGGCCAAAGGAAGAGTCAAAAATGGCCGGAATTCGATAGGGAAGTGAAGGATCCATAGACGTACCAGCCACCCAGAAATGAGAAAGCTAGAAGCAAACATGAAGGCGCTAGAGCGGTAACGTCGTCGATGGACACATGGACAGACGGACGCCGGAAGGGTCGACAGTGTCGCCAGCCGAGGGGTAAAAAGTGTCTATCTACATTCAACTGTTTAAAGAGTGAGTGCTTTAGAGGACAGTAACTGCAGAACGAAACGCGCTTTCACGTCAGTCTCCAAAACACTAGAAAAGTCTCCAATAACACCAGAAAAAGTCGCTAGATTTGTCGCTAGTCGCTTTTTTTGGGAGTCGCCAGGATGATTTGGAAAGTCGCCAGATTTTGTGAGAAAGTCGCCAAGTTGGCAACACTGGTTAAATCTATTCGATACACCGATTTGATCGCATAGCAGCAAGTGACGTCATTACGCACAAGTTTTTATTCGCTTTAATGCTGTTAGATGGAAATGCATTTTCACCGCCTTTATTCGCATGAATATTTTTGGCGAACTTCAGATAATTCGATTGACAAGTGGATGGAAACATAGCTAATGACTGCCAGCGAAGATAGCATTTCTGCATGGCCTTTACTGCTCGGCTGTCTGTTCCGTTCTACATGTTCTTGTAGGCTATTCACCAATACTATGCAAGTGATTAATCAGAGTCAGATGTGAGTCATACTGACCTACCAGTGGATTAACCGTTGACTGAAAATGAAACAACCACTTATAACTTCATTCTCGTAAAGCGTCAAGCAAAATTGCACCTCGATTCATTTTTTTATTATGCAATCCAGTCCTACGCAGGGAGGATTTACGATTGTATACCTTTTAGATAACAAAATAATAGCAGGAGTTTTTACTTTAAAATCAATGGGAAATTCATAAATTCACTTATCCAGACCTGAAATACATTCTTGCCCCACCAAGTTTTTACACTTAAAAACGCCACTGCTCTCTCTATATATATCAGTGGCGGCTCATGAACTGGCAATAGGCGAAGCTCAAAGAATTCCTAAAAATTAATGATTACTCATGACCTGTTTTCAATCATTCATTAAAATTACTATACAGAAACTCTCAACATTATCAGGTGTGGCCAGTTTTCATTAATAACGCATACCTGTCAACTCTCACGCATTCGGTGTCAGTCTAAGTGGCATATTTACATTCCTCTGCAGTAGGCAGAAATTATTCAATTGACGCGTATGTCGAGAAAAGATTCTCGCGCAGAATTGAAGTACTTGTGCATGGAGAGGTTGGAAGCATAGACTGTATAAAAGATGGACGGAGCACCCAGGTCTGAAAAGTGAGGCCGATGCGGAAATCTCTAAAAATTGCATTCTATTTAATGACCAGCAGATGACGACGTCGGTGGTTGCAGAAAAAAGTTCAATGCTATAAAAGGCTATGAGAAAATGACCCTACTTTCCCTCTTGATTTATTATTTCAATAATGATTTTCCACATTATTTTATGGTATCTATCGTGAGTTTCGAGTCTCCTTCGATATATCATGATGTTCACTTTTGGTAAATTATGGTCCCAAATAGACTAGAATAAAAGATAAAGCCAGAATATGCATTAGGGGCATATCCTTTGGTCCTCGTCTGATACGGTTAGATCCACCCAAAGATCTACCCCTCGCTACATCCTGGATCTTCAAATCATGCTCTCGTCCAATAGGAGTCACATCCGGTCTTAAAATGGCAAAATGGCGCTGTTCAAATTGCCAAAATCGAGGCTTCCTAAATGGTTTGCTGAAACCAATGGGTGACGTCACGGTTGCTTCGTCCATCTTTTTATACAGTCTAGGGTTGGAAGCAATGGAATTGCATAAGACCTTTCAAATGATCTTTTTTTATTTCAATGATCATAAAACACATGGATTGCTTCCAACCTGAGTAAAGAAATGTGTGAGAAGTCCGGAGTCATAATTGGAACACATTATAACTGAAAACTAGCCACATCTGATAATGTGGAGAGTTTTCTGAGTTTCTGTAATGGTAATTTAAATGAATGATTGAAAAAAGGTCATGAGCAATCATTATTTTTAAGGGATTGTTTGAGCTTCCCCTATTGCCAGTTCACGAGCCGCCACTGGAAATGATACACTTGGTCTCCAAATCATTATCTGCTTGAAACTGGACTTCTTCGGGAGTGATGTCACAGTACCCTCAGCCAGTTAAGGAGCTGATCAGATCTGAAGCCAAATTGTAGCAAGTTATGGAGCAAATAAAAATAATTAAATTCCATAAATAATATCGTAACTATTATAAGGTTCATGAGTATTTGAAGAGTTAGATCGCAAAACCGGTTAACCACCAAATCCACATTTTACTTGTTTATTATCTCAAACAATAGAGAAAAGATAGTCTTACATTGATGTGAAATCAGATTTTTGACAGGTGAAATATATTCAGAGCTTTTAATCGGCAAAATTGATGTTTTTTTTTGCAAAAGACCTTAAGTGCCACCTCCGTTTGTTTGCAAAACGGGTTATATCCAGTTGACCAATCAGAGCTGCGTATTTTTTCCAAGATGGCTGTGCCTATGTAAGGCAATATTCCTATTGGGTGGTGTTGTGTGTGCGTGCACGTGCTTGTGTGTGTGTGTGTGTGTGTGTGTGTGTGCGTGCGTATGTGTTTGTATGTGTGTGTAATTTTTGTTTACATGCACGCACGTTTGTGTTTCAGGACCATAGTGTTTGTGTCCAATGAACGAAGACTGACATTGGGCGGTGTCGTGTGTGTGTGTGTGTGTGTGTGTGTGCACGAGCATGTGAGTGTGTGATTCTGTGTTGTTCAGCAATATTGAATGAATGAAGTTTCCCGACACTACAACAAAGAAACATACTTATTCGATTGGATTTAACCTGTTTTGCAAGAAAAGCAAGCTATGGATTTAACTTGTTTTGCAAAAAAAACAGTAATTTTTTTGGTTTTTTTCAAGAATATTCCTGTGGCTGAATTTGAAATGAATATGTCAACTGGTTACCATTTGGCTCATATACAATAGTAGAAAAGACCATAATTCAAAGTTTTACAGAAATAGTAATTACACAGAAAGCCATTTTTCTCAATTCAGATTCAGTGGAGTTAATCTGTTTTTGTCATGGTTCTGGATGTTTGTGCTTGTGTTTTGGACTTTTCTTTGTGGCTCTCGTCCCAGGACAATATCAAATTCCTGTTCAATCGGATTCTTTACCCAGCTGGCTGATTGAACTGGGGTGGCGCTCTATATAAGCCGAATGTTCGCCGCGCCTCTTTGCTAGAGTGTCCGTTTGTAGCTATGCACTGTGGAGCTGGTCTCCAACTACAAGTACCTGGGAGTACAGCTGGACAACAAGCTGGACTGGTCCAGCCACATGGACACTCTGTACAAGAAGAGTCAGAGCAGGTTGTACTTCCTCAGAAGGCTACGCTCTTTTAACATTTCCAAACCTTTGCTGTGCACTTTTTATAAGACTGTTGTGGCCAGCGCTCTGTTCTTTGGGGTGGTCTGCTGGGGGGAGTCCTCTCGCTCGGCAGATAGAAACAGAGTGAACAAACTGGTTAAAAAAGCAGGCTCCATCATTGGAGCACAGCAGGACAAAATTTAGCAGGTGGCTGAGGTGCGAATGCTCAATAAACTGAACTCAATCATCAGCAACCTGTCACACCCACTTCACTCTCTTGGGGTGTTTCGACAGAGCACCTTCAGTCACAGACTGATCCCCTCAAAATGTAAGACTGAACGCTACCGGAAGTCTTTTCTGCCAGCAGCAATTAGACTCTTTAATGTGCAATAATGTGTATGTGCAATAGTGATATTTCATGTGCAACAGTGATCTTTCATGTGCAATAGTGATCTATTATTTTATTTATTGTGTGTGTTTCTGTGATGATGGGCTATCTGAGTGTTTTTTGCTGCTGTAACAAAGCAATTTCCTTGAAAAAAGGATTAATAAAGTTTCTATATCTATCTATCTATCTATCTATAGCCGAAGATATCTGTAGTCAGGATTTGTTTGACTTTCTATCTTCTCGTTATTATTGGAGTTTCTTCTCCCTTTTTTTCCTATCTCGCTTTGCTTCCGTGTTTTGGACTATTATTCGTCCTGTGGAAGCGCGAGCATTTCCCGGTGGTCTGTATAATTCTCTGTGTTTGTTTTGTGTCTGTGCTGCTTGTTTCCCTCTTGTCGCTGCAATTGGCCTCCTACCTCTACCGGCCATTACAGTTTTGCGAAAAACTCTTCATTTGGACTGTGGGTCATTTTAATAGGCTGCAATTCCTACTCGGATTCCGCCATAAAGAAGTAAATACTTAAACTAGATAAGTCGGTCGCCACAGGGATCGAGTCGTGTATCTCTCTGATCCCCAAATTTCGGACAGAATGGCCGCTGGCAGCCATAGTGGACGTCCGAAATTGCCGAAAATCGTTCTTGAGCATCGTCAAATGAATATCTTCGCCTGTGTATAATTAGGAAAAAATTCCTGTAATAATTGTCGCTTCCAGAGCCGGAACAGAAAATCTCTGCGGGTGCGGCGGCGGGTGGCCCCGGAACTAAACCATAGTATCTCCCGACCCGACGATAGTCGGGGAGATATAATTAAAGGCGGAGACTGCACCTCGGCAAAGTATATTTCAGCAGAGAGTAAAATCCTTGAAGTGTCTAAAACGCATATTTTAATTTGATAATAATCCAGTGCGACGCATTTTTAAAGCAGCGAGTCTTTGAATTGGCTTCAATATCAGGGGGCAGACATTTCTACTTGGGAAATCTTCTTACTTTGAATTTGATCTTCGGAAACCTCACCTTTAAATTCTTAATCACCTAAACCACTCGCAGTTTACTTCTCCCGATTAGCCACAGTTGCTCAGACTAATTGGTAAAAACAATGACAGTCTACTTTTGATAGCATTGTTATACCTTGCACCACAAAATTATGAGGCGTCTTCTGCGCATGACGTAAAATATCAATATGTCTTTATAATTTCAGCGCTTGTCTTGCTAATTAAGTAGCATAGATTTGCATAAATTAGTTTGCTAGGCTGCGAGAATCCGTTCTTTATTCTGAATATAGTCATGGCTAAAGGGCGCTGCAAGGCAAGTTGCACAGCTGTGTGACAATCCTATGCAAGGTGAAAATAAATGCTGCAAAATCAGCGAAGGATTTGATTTACAATGCCATATCAATGATATAAATGTCGGTAATAGGAATTCACCTTTTCATTATCATTTCTAATTGTAGGTCATGTATTTGGTCTCGGTCGCTCAGTCGATTAATTGCTTGATTGTTAATCAGGCCAGCTTAAATAAAAACAGCTTGCTGGCAATCAAGCCGTAAAGGGTGAGCTGACAGAAGGCTCTCTGAACAACTACATGAACCAGATGAAAGGAAAGAGAACAACTGATGCCACGTGCACTGCGGCGCTGGCGTTTGATTGGATAAAATTAGATTCCCCAAGTAAAAATGTCTGCCCCCTGTTACTGACACCAATTTGAAGACTCGCTGGTTTAAAAATGCATCACACTGGTTTATTACCAAATTAAAATGTATAAAACTATACATTTTAGGCACTACAAGAATTTTACTTTCCGCTGAAATATACTTTGACAAGGTGAGGTCTCCTCCTTTAAGAGCTGTCCGTCAGACTGACGGTGTTTACAACACTGTCAGGTGAAGATAAACCGCATAAACCGTACAGCCTTTTAAGATGCTGGGTAAACCTAAAATGAATCAAATGCAGCAAATAGTTAAACCAAATGCATGTATTTGGACACTGACAATTTAAAGGGATGCAATTCCTGGGCTGTCACTCCATTTACAGAGGCTGCATGACTTTAAAATGACCTTTACAGACGTAACATGACCTGGAAACCACGTTTATGGAGGCAGCGTGACCTCTATGTAACCTTTACTGAAGCAACATGACCATCACATGAAATTAGCTGCCGTAACACTACCCCCACATGGCCCTTACAGACACAACATGACGTCCACATGAACCGCAAGGAAGCAGTTTTACATGCAAGGAATGCAAGAGTTCAAAATGGAGTAAAGCAGCTTTTCTCACAAAACAGTCTGTGTGCATGCATGGGAGGGCAATATGGCTGAGGACAATTCTCCAAGAATGGTTTACAATTTGGTACAAAGCAGGGCTGTATCAGAATTGGTCCTCAGTGGTGTTTGTGTGATGATATTTTAAAAAGACAGGCATCCTAACCTTTGTAACAGATGAAGCGTTGCCCACTTAAAGAACATCCAAAATCCTCAAATTTCCCATTGGTATGCGTTGCTACACAGTTCTCATGATTATCAAGCCTGCCTGGTTCCCCTTCTCTCCAGTTCAAAGATGAATCCTCAGCCTCCTGATAGAGATCTGGGTGTGCAAGAGACCACTGCCATGCTCCTCTGAGCCCGATCCAGGCGTCTCTCGATGACTGCGGTAAAAGGGCTTCTTGTCCTTGGTGCAGCAGGGAGGCTAAATCAGTGTAATTCTGCCGACAGAAACTCTGAGCATCAGACCAGCTCTTTTCATCTTCAACAAGGTGATACTGAAGAGCAGGGCAGGGACACAGAGTGCAGAATCCTGTGAAACACACGCACACGCATGCACGCACGCACACACACACACACACGCACACGCACACGCACACGCACACGCACACATGTTGGGTTTTAATGTCTTGTGGGGACATACCATAGACTTGCATTCATTCCCTTACCCCTTTCCCTGACCTTAACCCTGAACACTACATACCTAACCCTAACCCTAACCTTAACCTCTAACCCTAAAATAGCTCAATTTCCTCATGGGGACCTGAAAAAGTCCCCATAAGGATGAAGAAATCTGGTGTTGCATTACTTATGGGGACATTTTTTCACCACAAGGGTAGGTAAACAAGGACCCACCCACACACACACACACACACACACACACACACACACACACACACACACAGAAATAAAAGTATGAAGACAACAGCATATCTGACATCTCATTCCAAAATAAAGGAGCTATACATGCAGTCACCCCTGCTACAGTAACTGCCTCTGCCCTTCTGGGAGAGCTTTCCAGGGCACACAAGAAAACTGCAGCAGGGTTGTGCCTTGATTATAATCAGACAAGTGTCAATAAGGCAGTGATCCCAGACAATTAGATTTGGCTCGAGGGTCAGGGCTCTGGCCAGGCCACAAAATTTATTCTGCACCAATTGCAACAAACCACAAACAGTCCCGACCACAATAACTGGCACCCTTGGCAAAGACTGAGTGTAAAGGATGATTTTAAAAATCACCTTTTGGAGAATTAGCTTAATTTCACACGAAAAAGAGAGGGGGAAAAATCTAAGCTTTAATTGAATTACATTTATTTTGATAAACTAATCTCTCATCAAGAAATAATTGTTTTTTTTAAAAAAAACTCATGTGCCACAATTATTGGCACCCCCACATTTAATACTTTGAAGAATATTATGAAGTATGGAATTTGAGACCATCCTTCTATCAAGAACCTCTCTTGATCTGTGGTTCGCAAATTCACTCCTGGGGGACCCCTGTGTATGCAAGCTTTTGTTCCAACTGCAATGGCAATCCCAAAATTTCAATTGGCTGTTACTTTTTTGGAACTAAGTGCTAATACATGCTGATTACTTGACCTTGACATCAAAGCACACGATACATTGAATAATTCTGCAAGAACAAATTCTGTAATTCAGTCTGTTTTTCTTTTATATTTATGGTCATGTAAATATTTATTAATTCAAGTGACTTTACTACATCATATATATTCTACTAGCCCAGGTTGTCCCGACAAAAATGATGAATATAAATTGATAGCAAATTGCAGGGTTAGCTTATAAAAGCATGATTACACAAGGAGGCCAGGTGAACCTAAAACAGAAAAAAATGGCTCTGACCCCAGAGGGTAAAACTCTTAAATCACTTTCTGTCAGAAAAAGCTGTTCATGCCCAGAAAAACCCTCCTAACTGTGTGTGGGGGCAAAACAAACCTGGGTCCTCCTCCAGGCAAGTCTGTAACAGGTCAAGGTGAGTTTTAATGATTGTGCAGAATCAAACGAGTGATAACTGGAGTCTACAATCAACCATTTGGTGAAAAATGAGTTAGGTGCATGTAGCACCCTCTGACTACACTAAACTCATAAATATTTAAGAGCCATTCCGTGAGAAAATGGTACTTTTTGAAGAAGTTGAGGAGTTGATCCCCCTGGAATTGAATGAAACTTGACACATAGGTAGATATGGTAGTTTCGTGGATTTTTACGTTCGTATCTCAATTAGTCTGCCTGTGGCGTCACCTGGAAGCCACTAACGTGGCTCAGTTTTGCTTTTGACACCGCATTTCACATCAATTATTATGACTTAAGGGTACACAGTACCAGATGTGTTATACTTTTATCATGACCTGTGACACTTCAAGTCTGGATAGACAGCACCAGATCAGCGCCAAGCTGAATAACTGTATTATTGAGCCTGAATTATTTGAGAAATCACAGTAAAAAGTGAAATGGGAATGGGAATAAAATAATATCCCAGACATATACCAATCAAGAATGATTTATTATGTGTTTACTCGCAACAAAACTATCATTTTCAGTTAATGGTACCTTGGTATCTTGCTGGGTTAGTGCAATGGATGGCCAGAAAGATGGTAGAAATTAATTTTTTGCGCATGTTTGCGGTCTATTTTCTTTGTAACCCAGATTTGCACTGTGAGGGTAAATGCTGTCTGTTGTGCATTTGGAGCTCTATTTTTGGGAATACCAAGCATTTCTTTGGTAGTATCTACACTTTCAAGCTAGACGGAGCCAAAGTTGCTGGAAAATTCGAAATTGACCATTTCATAGCAGATTGTGCCTATGTTTAGACGACATTATTGTGTTTACCCAGCAAGATAGAGATCTGAAATTCTCTGCATACATAGTCCCTTTGGGGTATATTACAGCATTAGTAAAATCTCAAAGGTAGTATTTTCAGTGTAGATGATATTAAACATCAAACATCGGAAAATTTCACCTCCAGGGGGCACTGTAGGCTGGATGCATGTACTGGCCATCACCAGCAATGTACCAAAGAAATTGTTCTTGAATTATAATGCACACAGCTAGTTTTCTCTGAAAATGAAGGGTTTAGCTTGGTACTATTCTGGATGGACAGCTATCTGACCAATGGAGGTGCTCTAAAGAGCTAATGTTCTGCCGACCTAATATTCCATATTCCCAGAAATATACCAAAGTTCTGTCTTTGGAAATATATGAAGTACAAGCACAGTTATACATAAAATTTGTAATCCCTTTGGTATAAAGCTGGGTAAGTTGTAAATTGGAAAAGAATATTGGTGGTGATTGTAGCCTTCTTACCCAGCTTGGCGCTGATCTGGTACTGATGTTCATCCAGACTTGAAGTGTCACAGGTCATGATAAAAGTATAACATATTTGGTACTGTGTACCCTTAAGTCATAATAATTGATGTAAAATGCGGTGTCAAAAGCAAAACTGAGCCACTTTAGTGGCTTCCAGGTGGTGCTATCGGCAGGCAAAGTGAGATACGGACCTAAAAATTCGTCTTTTTTCTGTGAGACACCCATATCTTCCTATGTGCCAAGTTTCATTCAATTCCAGGGGCATCAACTGCGCACCGAATGTCAATTTCTCATGGAATAGCTCTTAAGGTCAGTTGCAAGTTTTTTCGAACAGAAGTATCAACGATCTGGCAACCATCTGAATTTACAGATAGCACTTAGTAGACTCCAGTTAGATAGATAGTTGAAATTTGGAGAATCTTCAGACTACCATGTATATTCAAGAAAAGGCGGAATTATTATGGCACTCTATATGGCAAGTCAGATATTTGATGTGTAATCTGAGCTAAAACTGCCACTAGGTGGTGCTCTCATCAATACCTTATTTTACAGCATCTCCATGAATGTGCCACAGTGAAACCTTTGGAAACTTAAAATATTAACTGGACTGATGGGAAAAAATAAGATTTTTTTTTTTTTTCCAAAATAAGAATAAATCAGCATATTCATAAGTTCCATTCCTGTCTGGAGTATTGAGATATCTGACCTCAAAGTAGGGCCAAAACAGATGAAGTTCACTTTTCACAGCCAAATATCCCAAAACTCCAGCAAGATACATTTATATGTCTTTATTTCGTACTCGTAGTACACTTAAATAACATAAGAAAAGAAAAAGAACAAAAATTTACAATATAAACTACATAATTTAATCAACACAAATGCTGTTCAGTAATTCAGTGCACATTGGCCTGGTAAATCCATAAATTACTGATCTATTACTACGTTCATCTAGCAAATCACTTACAATGCTTGCTAAGGACTGCTGATACAATGTCAACTGATGATTATTCAAGATATGCTTGACATTTTTTCTCAGGCTCCCAGAATGTTTAATACAATACTTGTAGCGTAAGTATGCAACATTGCGTCCCAAAGGAGACAAAGCATCAGAACACATTAAATTAGCAATGTATGCAACAAGAGAGTTAGAATGATTTAAGATCTTGGATACAAATCGTGAACTTTTCAAATACAGCTGAACTCACAGATGATGCTGGTTTGTTGTAGGCCCTAATAACCAAGTGTGTGCTCGATAAGGCAGATTTAATATTTTTCTAAGAGCTTTGTTCCGCTGTACACAAATTGAACTGAATCCACTAGAAGTGAGATCCCATAATTCTGATCCATAAAATGAACGGCAATAAGAGCGAAATAAAAAACGTTATTTACGTAAAGATTACCAAAGGTGCCGACCAGTTTATTTGCAGAAGCATTAAAAACAGCACGTTTAAAAACACAGTCTTTCTCATCACTTAATTTTGAAGTAACAATATTGCCCAAATGTTTCACCTGATCAACCCATTGAAATTAGGATTGCTGTCGTTTTCATTCAGACATATTTTCATATTATGAGGTTCCCCCATCCCCAAGCAATTGGAGAGAGACAGATTCTTCAGACAATTAGGCTTTATTGTGGCATATTGATAAATATAAAGCCAAGTTCTTTTTGCGCAGAAAGAACTGACATCTTGCCTATCACACCCAGTTTTTATACCTTCATCACAGGAAATATCTTCCAAATTTGGTCTTTCCGCCTTCTCATTCTCACACTACAAGGACAGGCAAACCGAAAAAAACAGCCAACTTCCCTTGGGAACTTCAACCAAAAGATAAGCATGCTCATCACTAAAAAGGAGCGGAAAATTACAGTCAAGAGAGGAAAAATACAGCCAGATGAATAGGATACAAGTAGATACATAAATGATTAAATTAATGATTTTTTTTTTTCAGTAACAACTAATGATTTTACTGAACAAATATTGATCAAAGCTACAGAAATCAAATACACCACCTGATTATGTTTTTGAATCAACTAAACAGAAGCCTGCTTACTAATCAAAGCTACAGAGGCCCGCTGCTTGCGTGTGTGAGCTGCTCATGTGTGAATTGAATTGCTTGTATGTGTGTGTGTCTGTGTGCATGTGTACGGGTGCTGTGTGTATGTGTGTGTGCATGTGTCTGTGTGCACTGCTCATGTGTGTGTGAACTGCTTGTATGTGTGTGTGTATGTGTGTGTGTGTGCACTGCTTGTATGTGTGTGTGTCTGTGTGCATGTGTACGTGTGCTGCGTGTGTATGTGTGTGTGCATGTGTCTGTGTGCACTGCTCATGTGTGTGTGAACTGCTTGTATGTATGTGTGTGTGTGTGGGTGTGTGTTACTGCTGCATACATAGGGCTCTAAATTCGTAGACCAGGTGCAGGCGCGGCGAATGGGGAGCGCGCCAACGCCAGCAGGTGTGTCCAGGCGTATGTTGCAATTCGTGCCAGTGCAGCCTGGGCGCAAGTACTCCTCTGTCCCGCCTCCGTCCCTCCTGCGGCGCCAAGTGGCAAAGAGGGAGGAGAGAAGGCGTGTTTGGGTATAACACAGCCGAGTCAAATCTTCACCAATCAAATGAGCTCCTCTCCTCACCTTTAATGTGTTGGAATAAAGAAGCCTCTGTCCAATATCTGCATGATGCGTTAATGTTGCATTTTACTTTGCTGCTTCAGGCATGTTTTCTGCACCGCTTACGTCTATATTAAGCATTACGAATATGAGTTAGCTGGCTAGCTAGAGCATTCGCGAATTATCACCATTAGCGAACTTGAATAGGAATTTCAAAACGAAACTACGTCATATCATTCAAACTTATGAAGCTGGAATGTAATAAGACGGTTGCTCATTTATTTCTTCTGCCTGCATCATTGGGAAGAGAAACGATGGATAGCGTGTTCCTATTATTACACCCTGTTGCTGCTTAAAATTTTGGGATTAACATGCATGGATAACAATGCAAGATACATTACACATTTATTTTCAATATGTGATCTTAACTCAGTACGAGATCATAGCAATCAGGCTGCATTCCTTTCCCCCACTAAAAAGGATAAAACCAAATAGTATTAAGCCGCTTGCACACTGGACGCGAAACGAATTTTTCGCATAACAGATTACATTCAAAGTCAATGCAGGGACGCAAATACACGCGTGTATTCGCGTCTTTGCATTGACTTTGACCGCGTTTCCCAGTTCAGAACGTTCTTAAGGAGTTAAGAAGGCTCTAAAGAAGAGGTCAGCTCAGTGACGTGCGGTCGGAGGTTAGTTTGGTGAGGCAGAATCCTCCCCTCTGCTTGATTAGCAATCAGACAATGATCTAGTTTAGTAAGACTATTCGGCAGAATGACGGGCTGGTTTAAGTTTCCGCGGCGTTACTACCTACTCAGTACATCGACCCTGAAATGCTCACGACACTGCAGATTTGCGAGTACTTGCTTACAGGAAGCCAGAGACGTGCGGTGAGGTGAGGCAGTGGGCCAAACTACAGGATTTTGCGAACCTGTTCCCACGCACTATTCCTGATTGACAATAAAAATAATTAAGACTAAGCCTATAGGAAGCCCGTATACTGATAGAGGAGATAATGACAAAAATATTCATTCACGTATACGCTTCAATTCGAGACTGCAAGGATGGAAATCTGAATAATCAATTAGGAAAAATTCTTGGCTCTCGGTAATTCTGTATATTGTTTTAACATTTTTTGTTCATCGGATTATGAAAGAAGACTGAAAATAAATGTCAGCTTTTTTTTTGTTTTTGTTTGGGTGTAAAAGCGCGTATTTAAAGGAGAATACCTTGTATATTGATCAAGCATTGAACTCTGCATAAGTCGAACTGAATTGTTTTAATATTTGTTGATGACATTGCTTCGGCTTCCTGGAAGCAAGTAACGCTGCAAATCTGCTGTCTAGTGAGCATTTCAGGTTCGATATACTGAGTAATAACGCCGAAACTTAAACTGGCCCGGCCATTCTGCCGAATAGTCTTACTAAACTAGTTAATCGTCTGATTGCTAATCAAGCAAACGGAAGGATTCTGCCTCACCAAACAAACCTCCGACCGCACGCCACTGGTTCAGCTAAGAGGGAGCCTTATAGCAACCGCAAATGTAATAAAAAACCACAAATGTAATAAAGTCATTGTTTTCGGAGTAAAAAGGACAAAACTATTGAATCTTTCGATATTTGTTGGTTTTTTGTCAAAATTTTTAAGTTTATTACATTTGTGGTTTTTTGTACATGTACAACCGCAAATGTAATAAAAAAAAAAACACAAATGTTATAAAGCCCTATTTTCTTGAAAAATCACTCCATTTATTGTTTCAGGATGATGAATACACTGCATAATCAACTGATTTGGCCAATGTCTCCAATATCTATGGCTATTATAACAACAGTCATTTTATTTAACTTGTAGTCAAAGTCAGCAGCCTGTCAGAGCCATCCGAGAAATCCACAAATGTAATAAAGTCATTTTTCTTAGATAAATGACCACTTATCATTTCAGGAAGAGGAATAAAATGGACAAAACTATTGGATCTGTCGATATTTGCTGGTGTTTTGTCAAAATTTTCAAGTTTATTACATTTGTGGTTATTGTTACATTTGCGGCTACACTTGCACAACCGCAAATGTAATAAAAAACCACAAATGTAATAAAGTCAATTTTCTTGGACAAAGGACCGGTTATTATTTTACAATGATGAGTAAAAAAGACAATGCTATTGAATTTTTTGATATTTGTTGGTTTTTGTCAAAATTTTTAAGTTTTTTACATTTGTGGTCATTTTTACATTTGCGGTTACACATGCACAACCGCAAATGTAATAAAAAAACCCACAAATATAATAAATTCCTATTTTCTTGAAAAATCATTCCAGTTGTTGTTCCAGGATGATGAATACGCTGCATAATCAACTGATTTGGCTAATGTCGCCAGTACGTATGGCTATTATTGCAAACAGTCATGTTTATGAAACTTGAAGTTGAAGTCACCAGCCTGCCAGAAGCATGCGGAAAATCCACAAATGTATGTGTTGGTCTTTTTCCGAAATCTTCAGATTGATATGGTTATTATAACATTACCCACAAATGCACCATAATAAAATTTAAAAAAAATAAAATAAAATAAAACTAGTTATTGTTCTGTCACGGGAGAAATGACTGGTTTGGTCAACATCCATTGCTACTTTATCAATATTGCCACGTTAATTAGGCATCCTGAGCCATATGTCTGGTGGCCTTATGTGTTTGTCAGTTTCGTCTTTTTAAACGGTTTCCGTTTTAATGACTCGGGAAAACTTGAAATCTGGAATGCAGTTTCTCCTTGGACAGAAGACGAAACCTATTGATTTGGGGTTAGAGCGTTCAAGGTCAGCACTATAAAATGGTGGCAAATCTTCTGTTATAATCATGGTAGTTAATGTTAATGGGCAGTTCTTATGTAATATACTCATGGGAGGTGACCATACACTGTTTGCTACACCATGTCTGTCTAATACCTGGGGCAGGGGCTGGCAACCTTCTGTCTAATACCTGGGGCAGGGGCTGGCAACCTTCAACATCAATAGAGCCATTTTAGCCCCTCCAACCAAACAACGGGAGACAAAGAGCCACACATTGATACATGAACAATTAATAATAATCATGACAATAATAAAAATAATAATAATAATTGCCCTAATACACCTTTTGCTTTTCATTATGAGAAATACACATTCATGTGTGTGAAATGGTGACTTATATCGCCAAGAAACATTCATTAGCGCCAAAAATCAAACATTTGCACGTATCTCAGATTCAGTAACAATATTTTCATTTTAAACAACATTCAATTATTTTTGGGACATTCTTTTGCATCATTAGGCACACAATAAAGAAAAAATACTTTCATTTGCGCAGCTTAGAAAGGCATTAACACTGTCTTAAAAAGTCATTTGCAACAATCAACAAACATTAAAGTGCATATAACGTTTATTAACATTTTTATCACACCGTTTGACATTCAATAGCAATTCTGGATGGCATTTGTGCGGATAACACAAATGTTCACGTGATTGTACAACCCCAATTCCAAAATAGTTGGGACAAAGTGTAAATTGTGAATAAAATGAAAACGCAATGACTTTCAAATCACACCAGTCAGTATTTTATTCACAATAGAACAGAGATAACATAGCAAATGTTGAAACTGAGAAATTTTACAATTTTATCCACAAAATGAGCTCACTTCAAATTTGATGGCTGCCACCGGTCTCAAAAAAGTTGGGACAGGGGCCTGTTTACCATGGTGTAGCATCCCCTCTTCTTTTTAACACCGAGTGGAGGCGTCTGGGCATTGAGGAGACAAGTTTCTTGAATTTAGCCATTGAAATTTGATTCCACTCTTGTTTAATACAGGCTTCCAGCTGTTGGAGAGTTTTGGGTCTCCTTTGATGGACTTTTCCTTTAATTATGCACCAAATGTTCTCAATCGGTGAAAGATCAGGACTGCAGGCAGGCCAGTTCAGCACACGGACTCTTCAACTACGGGCCATGCTGTTGTAGTAGCTGCAGTATGTGGTTTTACATTGTCCTGCTGAAATAAACAAGGCCTTCCCTAGAATAGATGTCGTCTAAAGGGGAGCATATGTTGCTCTAAAGCCTTTATATACCTTTCAGCATTCATGGTGCTTTTTAAAACATGCAAGTGTTCCACACCATATGCACTAATGCATCCCCATACCATCAGAGATGCTGGCTTTTGAACGAAACGCTGATAACAGGAGGGGTGGTCTTTCTCTTCTTTAGCCTGGATGACTCGACACCCATGATTTCCAAGAAGAATGTCAAATTTGGACTCGTCTGACCACAGGACACTTGGCCACTTTGCTACAGTCCATTTTAAAAGAGCCTTGGCCCACAGAACACGGCGGCGCTTCTGGATCATGCTCAACAATGGCTTCCTTTTTGCATGATAGAGGTTTAGGTGGCATCTGTGGATGGCACGGCAGACTCTGTTGACAGACAGTGGTGTCTTGAAGTATTCCTTGGCCCATTTAGTAATGTCAATGACAGAATCATGCCGGTGAGTGATGCAGTGGTGTCCGAGGGCCCGAAGATCACGGGTATCCAGTAAAGGTCTTCGACTTTGTCCCTTACTCACAGAGATTTTTCCTGTTTCTCTGAATCTTTTGATCATGTTATGCACTGTCGATGATGAGTCCTTCAAAGCCTTTTCAATTTCACACTGAGGAACATTGTTTTCAAAGTATTCCATAATTCTTTTACGCAAGCCTTCACAGGTTGGAGAGCCTCTGGCCATCTTTACTTCTGAGAGACTCAGCCTCTCTAAGACATCCCTTTTATAGCCAATCATGTTACACATCTGATGCCAGTTAACCTAATTACTTGCTAAATGTTCTTTCAGCTGATTCTCTTTTATATTAAGTGCTTTTTCAGCCCTTTTTTGCCTGTGTCCCAACTTTTTTAAGATCTGCTGCAGCCAGAAAATTTGAAATGAGCTCATTTTGTGGATAAAAATGTAAAAAGTCTCAGTTTCAACATTTGAAATGTTATCTATGTTCTATTGTAAATAACACATTGGCTCATGTGATGTGAAAGTTATTGCATTTTGATTTTATTCACAATTTACACTTCGTCCCAACTATTTCAGAATTGGGGTTGTCATAACGATTCTTTTTCCAAGAAAATTTACTATATTACATTTATGGATTTCTCTGATGTTTCTGACAAGCAGGCATATTTGACTAGGCTACAAGTTGAATAAATATGACTATTGTTATAATATACTCAGAGGCAATGAAAACCCAACACCAGTTTGGATTCAAATAATTTTGTGACTCAAATTTATTTTCTTATTTTAACAATTCAAATATGTTGGGTTGGTTGACTTTGATGAACTAATGTGTTAATGGGCCGATTTGGACAATAATAAACAGAAGCATTAAACATAACGAGCACAAGTTGAAATTGAAAAATCACAACAAGACTGAACGGAACAAACATTTAAAAATGAACTCAAAATAACAGTCAGTATCGGGTGTGACCCCCACGAACATCCACACAGGCAGGACAACGTCTCCTCATGGACCTGACTAAGCGTCTTAGGTTGTCTTGGGGAAGTTGTCGCCACTCTGCCTGTAGTGCATACTGGAGTTGCTGCCTGGTTTGAGGTCTGGGTACTCTTGATGAAAGAGCTCGTCTCAGTTGGTCCCAGACTTGCTCGATGGGTGAAAATCTGGTGAGCACGCAGGCCACGGCAGACAGTTAACACCATGTTGTGCCAGGAAAGCAGCTGTGACACGAGCAGTGTGGGGGTCTGGTGTTACCCTGCTGGAAGATCGTCACATCATTGTGATTCCTCAGGAATGGGACAACGACAGGGTCCAAGACTTCATCAATGTACCGCCGAACTGTCAAGTTGCCATTGATGAAGACCAGAGGTGTTCTGTGATTGGCAGTAATCCCAGCCCACACCATCACACTGGCACCACTTCGCCCCTGGACGCCGCCGGGTCAACAGAACCTGTTTCATGGTGCCGCTTGTATCAGTCTGGTGATGTTGACGATTTACACCCAAAAATGGTGGAGCCACTTGCCGGGCACTTACTCCCGCCTCTAGCATACCCAGGGCCCTTTTCCGTTGTTCAGTCAACAGACGGGCATTATGACACTTAAAAATGTTTTTTGTGTTGCTTTTTATCATGCCTTTATATAGGGAGACAACCCTCCTTCATTTCAACCACTGTACTTGCAATAACTCCTAATCCCATATGTTGTACTCAATATGGATTGATGAGAGTCCAACTCACACTGTTGAGTTATATGATGATCATTCATGTGTAACGAGGTACACTTTGTGACCCCAATGGTCACTTAAGAACTCAAATTGGACACTCAGGTCCTGAGAGCAAAAGTAAACCAAAATTTAGAGTGTTATGGTTTCATTTATAGATATTGGTGACATTGGCCAAATCAGTTGATTATGCAGTGTATTCATGATCCCAGAACAACACGTGAATGATTTTTCAGGAAAATGTGATTTATTACATTTGTGGGTTATTATTACATTTGGCGGTTTGTACATGTGTAGCCAAAATATAACAATAACCACAAATGTAATAAACTTGAACATTTTGACAAAAACCAACAAATATCGAAAGATTCAATAGTTTTGTCCTTTTTACTCGTCATTGTAAAAATAATAAATTGGTCTTTTTAGCGTGAAAAATGACTTTATTACATCTCAGGGTTTTTATTACATTTATGGGTTGTACATGTACAACCAAGAAATGTAATAAAAAACCCGCAAATGTAATGAACTTAAAATTTTTTGAAAAAAAAAAAATATTGAAAGATTCAATAGTTTTGTCCTTTTACTCATCATTGTAAAATAATAACCGTCCTTTGTCCAAGAAAATTGACTTTTATTACATTTGTGGTTTTTTATTATATTTGCGGTTGTACATGTGTAACTGCAAATGTAATAATAACCGCAAAATGTAATAAACTTGGAAAATTTTTTGACAAAACACCAGCAAGTATCGACAGATCCAATAGTTTTTGTCCATTTTATTCATCTTCCTGAAATGATAAGTGGTCATTTGTCTAAGAAAAATGACTTTATTACATTTGTGATTTTCTCGGATGGCTCTGACAGGCTGGCGACTTTGACTACAAGTTAAATAAATATGACTGTTGTTATAAGAGCCATACATATTGGTAACATTGGCAAAATCAGTTGGTTATGCAGTGTAATCATCATCCCGAACAACAATTGGAATGATTTTTCAAGAAAAATAGGTTTATAACATTTGTGGTTTTATTACATTTATGCTGAACATGTACAACCGCAAATGTAATAAAAACCACAAATGTAAAAAAAACTTAAAATTTTGACAAAAAAGCCAAACAAATATCGAAAGATTCAATAGTTCTGTCCTTTTTACTCATCATTGTAAAATAATAACTGGTCTTTTGTGTGAAAAAAATGACTTTATTACATTTGTGGTTTTTTATTACATTTGCGGTTGCTACAGAGCCTTAAGATAAGAGTGTTTCCCAGATGTGTTCTTAGTGTCCCTCTTAACAAGTGTCTTTGTGCCCTTCTTAACTGCCTTCTTTACTGGAGCTCAACTGATTAATCAATGTCAGAGTAACCGATTGTTCCATATACTTACGTGGACACAAATGAAGTTTTGATGTAGCAAGTGGCTACATGAACGTGCGTAATGCCACTGCGCACGCAGCAGAATGTCTGAAAACAAACGAACGCAAATAAAGACCAATAGCACAGATAAGAACTTAGAAAAATAAGAATGAAAACATAAAATCA
>JAFJMP010000043.1:185000-207743 GCA_029692085.1 Gymnothorax javanicus | reverse complement strand
TAATTGAGATCATTAACTTTTGTCAGAATTTCATAAGGACCATGAAATCTAGCCTGCAATGGATTGGACTGCAAGGGAAACAACACAAGGACCTTGTCTCCTGGTTTAAACTCACGGCTTCTAGCCTTATGATCATACCAAGTTTTCATTTTTTTTTTTTTTTTTTTCAAGTTCTCTTTGGCTAGGTCACAAGCTGCACGCAGTCTTTCCTTGAACTTGCTAACATAGTCTAACAGACTGATATGTGGGCTTTTCTCTTGCCATTGTTCACTCAACAATAGCAAAGGTCCCTCACTTCATGGCCAAACACTAGCTAAAACGGACTGAATCCAGTAGACTCCTGCACTGCTTCTCTAGCTGCAAACAACAGCAAATGAACACCTTCATCCCAGTCTTTCTCATGGTCATAACAATAAGTCCTCATCATTGTCTTGAGAGTGGAATGAAACCGCTCTAAGGCACCCTGACTCTCTGGATGATAGGCACTGGAAAGAATCTGCTTCGCACCTAGTTCATACACAACCTGCTGAAACAATCCGGAAGTGAAATTGCTACCTTGATCTGACTGAATTTCCCTGGGAAGGCCAAACAACGTGAAGAACTTTATCAAAGCCTTCGAAATTGCAGTTGCCTTGATGTTGCGTAGAGGTATGGCTTCAGGGAATCTGGTAGATGCACACATGATTGTCAACAAGTACTGATTTCCAGATCTAGTCTTGGGTAATGGACCAACACAATGCACAATGACCTTGGAGAAGGGCTCCCCAAATGCTGGGACAGGCTGCAATGGAGCTACAGGTGGGTCTAACTGGTGTTTTCCAACTACCTGACAAATGTGACAGGTTTTGCAAAAGTTGGAAACATCTTTCCGAATTCCAGGCCAGAAGAAGTGTTTCATGATCTTGTCAACAGTCTTGTTAACACTAAGATGACCTCCTAAAGGCAAACTATGAGCCATTGTTAAGATCTCATTCCTGTAGACCTTCGGAACAACAATTTGCTTGACCACTGCCCAATCTGCATTGGCAGGGATATCAGGAGGGCGCCACTTCCGCATCAACACTCCATCCTTGAGATAATACCCAACTGGAACTGCGTCTATTTCTTCATTAGGAAGGGCTCTCTTCTTTAGTACAGAAATTTCAGGATCATTGGTTTGCTCCTGAATTAACCGCTTTCTGGACAGAGACAAGTCTCCAGACACATCAGAATCACCAGACCAATCTGGCTGGCTGAATAGAGAACTGATAAAAGTGTCTGATAAGTCCTCAAACGGAGAAACCATAGTAGGCTGAACAGAGTCATGAGGCGAACCACCTGAGTCATGACTATTCAAGGTGCTGGACGGCACCACATCATCTTCTTCTTGAGCCTTCTTGGCCATAGCACGAGTCACTGCACAGGAAGGATACAGAGATGGGTCTTCATCGCCATCTTCAGTGCTCGGCTGTGAAGTAAGATGAACAGGGGGAACTACATTGCCCCCAGCCAGGTCATTGCCTAGCAACAGAGAAACACCCTTGATAGGTAGACTTGACATAAGTCCCACCTTTACCTGTCCTGTAACTAAATCTGACTTCAAGAATACAGAGCGCAGGGGTACAGATACAGTCCTCCCTTCAATACCTTGTACAAGTATGAAATCCCCAGAAGCGGTCTCATCACGTAACTCCAAGGAGTCCATCAACAAAAGTGACTGAGACGCTCCGGTATCCCTTAGGATATATATAGGGACAGGAGGAGAATGCTCATTCAGAGCCACAAATCCCTCTGACACAAATGGAAGGAATTCCTCCCTTACAAAGTCAGCAGTATCAGGCTTCTTAGCCTCACAAGGAGCAGGCAATTTAGCAGATCGGTCATCTACTACAGGGGTTTCTAACCTTATCTTCACAAAGGCATTGGGTTTGGTATCCTTTTCTTTTTCTTTCTTAGCTTTGAGGAACCAACAGTTAGTTGTAACATGACCAGATTTCTTGCAATAATTGCAAACTAGACCACTTTGTCACTGTCAGCTTTCACACTTTGATCAGACCTTTGACTGGATTTCTGAGCACCATCACCAGATTTGTCTTTGTCTTTGGGTGAGGAATCTTGGGTATCACCATTACCTTTCTTCTGAAATTGGGACCATCTATTTTTACTGCTAGACTGAAATTTGGACTTATGTGTGAGAACATATTCGTCTGCAAACTTGGCAGCTGATTGCAAATTCAGTGCTTGCTTCTCATTAAGGTAGGTCTTAATATCATCCTTGACACAGTTCTTGAATTCTTCAACTAACACCATCTCTTTTAGTGAGTTGAAATCATCCTTGACCTCCATAGAAGTACACCAGCGCTCAAAGCAAACCTTCTCATTCGCAAATTCCACATAAGTCTGATGGTCAGATTTCTTCAGACCTCTGAATTTCTGTCGGTAAGCCTCTGGAACCAACTCATAAGCTGTCAAAATAACCTTTTTGACCACCTCATAATCAGAGGAATCATCTGCAGACAAAGCCGATAGGCTTGTTGAGCTTTTACCCTTGAGGACAGTTTGCAACATCAGAGGCCAGTGTTCCTTTGGTCACTGACAACTCTTAGCTACCTTCTCGAAGCACTGGAAATACTTATCAACCTCCTTTTCTGAGAATGGAGGCACCAGCTTTACCTCCTGGCTAGCCCGAAATTTGTTTTCCCCTTGCATTTTGATTTTTAGTAGCTCCATTTGGAGCCTTTCTTCTCTATCTAATTTTTTTAAATCGAAATCTCTCTGTCTCTCTCTTTCTACTCTTTCCTCTCTCTCTCTCTCTCAAATTCTCTTTGTTTTTCTTTTTCCTCAATTTCTTTTCTCTTTCTCTCTCTTTTTCTTCTTCTCTTGCTAATTTTTCTAACTCAAACTGCCTTTGTTTTTCTTTTTCCTCAATTTCTTTTCTCTCTTTTTTCTCTTCTCTTGCTAATTTTTCTAACTCAAACTGCCTTTGTTTTTCTTTTTCCTCCCTTTCAATCTCTAGCATTTTTAATTTAAGTTCCAATTCTACATTTGGATTTTCCACCGGAAACTGTTCCAGATCTCCTGGTGCAAACACATGTTCATCAATGTAATATTCAACAATCTCTCTCGCCAGTCTTGCTTTTCGCATGGCTGGTTTTACATCTGTCAGCTCTAACTGTCTGCATATTTCTAGCAGTTCTGTCTTTTTAAAAGACTTCAAAACCTCTACGGTTGGTGATGCCAAGAAATCATCCATTGCTGTTGATCTGCCAATATATATCTAGGAAAATTCAAAAAAACAATTTCACTATTTGAAATTTTAGATTTTCAATAAATGACTCGCACAATGGTCTATCCCGGACGAGCCCCCAATTTGTTATGGCCCCAATTTGTTACGGCGTCAATCACAGCAAGGGATGACAGACAAAATTCTTCAACTTCAACAGATTTAATTAAACAAAACTTAGAACTAATCTACACTCTACCCTACTGACCAAGATTGAAAAGAAAATTTTAAAAAAATGAGATATTTACAGTTCCCCGTAATGGAGATGGGCTGCTCTGTTGTGATGTCCTGGGACAGGAAAATGCTCCAACACCGGCAAAAATCCACAAAAAGCTTAAAAGGTCTTGAAAAGAGTGACAGGTCTGGTCAAATGTATCCTTCTTGCAATTTCTCCTACTACTCTACACTCTCTCGATTTTTCTCCTTATATACTCTTTTCCAGCCCCCTCTGAGGCATGCCCGAGACATGCCCAAACCTAGTTTTAGATTGCTTAACAAAAAAAATGTCAATACTGCCATCTAGTGGCTTTTTACCATATTACACAGCCATAAGAGGAGAGACTCATGCCTAACAGTAGGAACACACTGCAGCGGCGCAGCGCGATGCGAATTTGCTGACGCTTCAAGCCACCGGCCGCTTATGGGCGTTTCCACTAGGTGTACACCCCACTTTGGAATGCCGGAAGCGTTGGACTCTTAGGGTGCATCTCAAAGCCTAGGCTACATCCTGTGAAGGCTGCATTTTTAGGGGTCGTCATTTAATTCCATCCGCCGAACTAACTTAACATCATGTCACCTCCATTGTGTTAAGACGTAACGGTAGGAACACACTGCAGCGGCGCGGCGCGAAATTTCGGACCGCTCCCATTCACTTTCAATTAAGCGCCTTCGCAATGCATTATGGGACCGGTAGAAGAGCAATGCGGTGAGAAGTGGACGAAGCCAGCGGCCAAAAACTGACTCTCATTCAAATGAGGAGCGGCGGCCGCCCTGCTCTGGCCAATCACGTTCTTTGGTTGTGGAGCAGAAAGCAGTCGGTAAATTAACATCTCTCGAAATGGAGGAGAGCCTAATCACGGCGGTCTCAGGTTTCCCAATACTTTATGATTCCTCACTCTTCGAATATCGGGACATAAACAAAAAAAAAAATGATGCATGGAGGAAGAGTCGCTGAGATTTGGGAGTGACTAGTGGGTTGCAATATTCAATTTAATGATAAAACACGTTTATCCAGAAGTTAATATAAATGCAAAGTGTGCCTGTATACTGCCTGCCATTTTAGCTAGCTAGTAGGCTAGTTGTCTGAAGAGGTAATTCAAAATAATAAAAATTAATTGCCTACACGACGTTCCGATGTTAAAGAAAAGGTTATAGTGTATGTTTGCGTTTGTCTTGTACTTTGCCAAGGTGGTAGTCAAATCACAGTTCCTGTAATCGGCTCGCCCTCAGAAGTATTCGCTGCCCTGGGGCATATCACAGTAGCCAACTTGTCCTCCGCTCCCATTTGCGAACGCATTTAATCTGGAAAACTGAAATGGAGAAGCTCCTTGACTACAAAAACGTGAATCGCCAACAGAGCTTTTTATATTTGTTTGAGAAGAATGAATGTCTTTCACGTTAACTATTGAATAGGCATAGGCCTAACCGTGATGTGAAATCATGCATAATAAACTGCGCAACTGAAAAAGTCAGTTTCACAGGTGTACAGATATGTTAAATGATATCTTATCAGCTGTTGCCCATATTTTTAAGTGAAATGCACGGAGCTCCTGAAGCGCGATGTCTAATCAATTAAAATTAACGAAATGATTAAGCTTTTTTAAACCAAGGGAAGTTACCGAATGTCTTATTAACAAAAGCATGTTGTGACATTGGAAATAGATGTGCATTCAGTGCGATTTTTAGAAATACAAACCATTTTCCTTGGCACAATGTCAATGTTGAAATTATTTTCAACATGACTCTTCAATATCATTATGTGAATTTAAATCAAGTTTCAGTAGCCCGCATAATGATCGTCGTCAAGGTCTTTGACTTGTTTATTTATATTGTATACCCGACATGTAGGCCTATCATATTCAAATATTATATTAGGCCTATATTTAAACCACTGCCTTCCCCTGCCGTAAGTACTGTGGTGCATCGACAATTTTATTATTGTCACTAAAACTGAATCCGAAGACAAATAGCGAGACGCTCAGCTGCACTGATGGTCTCTCGCAATGCAGTTGAGCGCTTCGCAATCTGCGATCCCACACGGCTCAATAGATGATCGATTCCTCCTTCTGCAGTCTGATATACTGCTGGAAGGCTGAGTCATCCAGGCAAACTTCTTGGACGAGACGGTGGTACTCTCCAGGCACTTTCAGAGTGCGGCGCATGAGATGCTCACAGTGTCTTCCCCTCTTTCTCCTCCGGGATTGCATCACGGCAATCTTCACAATTGCTTGCAGGGCTTCGAGCTGATCCATGGTCTCTATAGGCTACTGGGCTGGTTAGCGAGGACTTTGATTTTTATATACTCAAAATGAACGGGAGTTTTACTTTAAATCAGATAGGTCGAAAAAGTTAATTTATGCCATTTCTGAAAACGAGCGGGACATAGCAATAGACTGGAGAGGCATGATTTGCAACCATTTAAACACTTTGTGTCCGATTTATTCAGCCTGACTTACAGTGATATTAATAGGCTATGTCTACATACAACGAATAGCCAAGCTACCAACAGATAAGCCCATTATTTTTGCAGTCAGAGGTTTTAATTTTACTGTATGACGATTGGTATGTGCAAGATTTTCTAATGTCACCTTTGCTATGCATTGTACTTCAATGTGCGCTCGCCATTATTAAGAGTCCAACGCTTCCGGCATTCCAGAGTGGGGTGTACGCCTGGTGGAAACGCCCATAAGCGGCCGGCGGCTAGAAGCGTCAGCGAATTCGCATCGCGCCGCGCCGCTGCAGTGTGTTCCTACCGTAAGCCTTGGCATCTCTGGCAGGGTGAATAGAGAGCGAAACAGCGCTGATCAGGAGAACAAAGCAGTGAACCAGAAGTAAAACATAATCGTTTCACAACGGTTGGGTTTTAAAGCACAAAGAAACTCACACACCTCCGCTCAGACGTCTTGCTTGTGTTCCTGCAATAACGTTACAGAAAAGCCCGAAATGATGTGTAAAATTACACACTTTATGCCGCCTTTGCTTGGTTCTCTGTGCACAAAAGCAGTGTAAAGAAGGATCTTCATTTGAGCTCTACCGCGGAATCTCCGTAAACAGGCTCACTACCTTTCCTTCTTCATACATGATCTGCTGAATCTACCTTTGTTACTTGTTTAGGCTGTATGTGTGCTACATGTTAGCCCACTGGCTGCTAAAGTTAGCTTAATTTTAGCTCGTTAGCTACCAATACAGTTTGTTAGAAACCAACTCGTTGCCACCAAGCCAACACAGCCAACGTTAATGCTGCTTAACAGGCAGCTTAGTAAACAGATAAAATGTTGGCTAGGTAAGTGTTGAACATTTGAAAACTTACTGAGGAAAAGGCAATTTGACGGAATCTTGACGAGGGCAATGAGGTCGTTGCAAGTTACGTAGGTGGTCACATGATCCCTGAAGCAAAATATACATAGAGGTTGATCGCAGCATAGAGAGAATGGGGGAATCTTGTACTGCTGTTGCTTGCACCAATAATAATGCCATTCAGTCGTCTGGAAAATACGGCAAAATAAGTTTCCATAAATTTCCACAAAATAATGTAGCCCTTTTGAAAGATTGGCTTGTTAAATTAAGAAGATTTGACAATGGAAAGCCTTACAAACCAACAAAACATTCAGTTCTTTCCTCAGAGCACTTCGAGAAAAGCTGTTTCACGTACCAGAAGTTCACAAGTAAGTCAACAGTTTTGTTGCAATGAAAACTGGTTTTAAAGTGAAGATATAAAGAAATTAGTGGAAAATATATTTTTAATACAAATATTAACCTTAAGCCTGAACGCCCCTGTATATGGAGGACTAAATGTGCCAAAATTAAATAAATAAATTCACCATTAAATAATTAATTAAATGTGTCAGTAATTAAAATTGGAATTAAATACATGCATGTGTTATTAAATGTGCCATTAATTCATTAAAATACCAATTTATTTTATGTAAAAAAAGCATATATCATTATTTCGCGCTTTAATTAATTATTTCATGGCCCTGTGTTGCAGTGCTTCATGAATTTATTTTATCTGTCAACCTCGCCCATCAAAGTCGGTGGGCGGATCCGAACACCTGATTGGTTACCCTGCACATCAAGTCAAGGCAAATTGATTCCAGATAACGGATTGATGCAATCAAACTAAACTTTATTGGCAACCGCTAAAAATCAAGCGGAAGGCCCGGTCCCCTGCTAGCCCAAATGTTGATACAGCGTGGTTGTATCTAGCGTCCATCATACGGCGTGCGAGGTGCAGGACAAAATGTCGAAAACTTGCCCGGAGCTGCTGAGAGAAGCAGCGAATTTGATTGAGGAAGCTCTGAGCAGAACTCCTCCGGCTCCGGTGGCTCAGTCACAGCAGATACCTGCCGCTCTCCATCACGTACACCTGTCCAAGGTAAGCTAAATAATTAAATGTTAGCCAGGTGTGCTATTCTTCAATGACTCGGGACACAGGTGTGGGTTAAATTAGATAATTTGGAGCTGGATCGAAAATGTATTTGTACGTGATATCCTCATTATGCTTCGTGTGTAATACGGTTCATTGTTAATGGAAGGAGCATAAAATTAGTTCGCTAATCGTGTTAATGGTGTTAGCTGGTAGCAACATCCCAAGACAGAAGTTGAGGCTGTTTTAGCTAGCTGGTGACCATTGAGCTGTGACATTTTTCTGTGTTGCAGCTGAGGTAGCAAGGCTCTTTGCGCCGTATAATGGTGGAACCAGAAGGAATATGACGAGACGACCAGGACAAGTTCAAGTTAGTCGAAGAAGCTACACGCACGCTGTCTGTTGTTTGGCTGACCACAAGGCGGATAAAGTTCCAAGCGTACTGCTTAAAGCAGATCTTCTTACTTCAGGACTTGGAGAGCAAAAAGTGACATTTTCAGGTCAGTATGAAACTAGGAATTTACCAAAACCAAAAAGTTTGCACTGTCTGTGGCTCGTTGCAATTTTTTGCAGTTCTGCTCGGCGTTTCTTTTTATAGTCATAAGTATACCCATATGTTCATATTTGACTCAAACCTCATTTTCATAGTGTGAATAATAGTTATCACCGTCTTACTTGCTTAGTTTTAGGTGAGTCAATGAGTTATATATTTATTTACTTAAATTTTTTTTTTTTTTTTTTTTTTTTCAGGGAATGAAAACGATCCCATGGTTATAATGAATAAACTGATGGAAGTGTTTCCAAAGCTCCAAGAAGGGGGAGGCTTTGAATTTCTAAAAATTGTAGGAACTACTCGCAGTCGAAATCTTGCATTGCTTCCGTGTCCCAGCACTGGATACACCCTTGCTTATCTTATCGACAATGATTGGACAGGCTACGGTCTACATACGTCCACTTCAACAGGATCTACCCTTAGATTGCGCACATCATGCCTCTGTTCCAGTCACCCCCTGCATCACTTGTCAGAAGGAAGTTCCCTTTTCAGAGATGAAGCTGCACAGATTGAACTGCAATGGGTATGTACTTCCTAAAGAAATACAAGGGTAGCATATTAATTTTTCTTTGGGAAAATCTCTAATAGAATGTGCACACAAAGGAGTATGACCATAATGCCAATTTTGTTAACTCAAGGACACCCATGCAGGAATCAGAACGAGAGCAAGAGGGAGGCCGAAGTGAAGAAAATGAGAGAGAGGCAGCCCCAGTTAGTGACAGTGTTACAGTGAGGCCTGACACATCAGCTGAGAGTGCAGTAGTACCAGCAATGATTGACTACGAATTAATAAAACGGCTAATATGAATTAGCCGTTTTAAACCCTCATAAACTTTCCGGAGACTGTAGTTTCCAATTCCCTGGGAATTCGAATTTTTCTCCCGCAAATTTCGCCGATCGCCATTCCATCAAGACGCCCGTGAGGTCAGCCTTCTGACTCGGCCTGACAAACCTCATCGGCACCTAGCTCACGTAAGTAACCAACTATGGCTGCTTCCCCATGTTCCCCGACGTCTTTTCCCGTCCTGTGTTCTGAATGCAGTATGTTTTGTTCCGACACTTCCACCCTCAGTGGCACTTACACATGTAAGAAATGCATTGCTTATGCCAATTTAGCCGAAAAGATTCTGGAGTTGGAAGCTCGCATCGAGACTCTTCAGAATATTCGGACCAATGAGGAGTTCATTGACTCTTTTTCTGCCCAGCCTGATAGTTGCGCTAATTCTCTTTCGGTTTCCCACTCCATGCCTGCTGTGGTAGCGTCTCCGCAGCAGGACACATTCGTAACAGTTAGAGGTAAACGGAGGGGAAAGAAACGCGTACAGCCATCTGCTCTCTCTCCTGTCGAACAATTTAATTCATTCGCTCCCCTCGAAGATCGACAGTTGTATGAACGAGTGCCAGAAAACGCACTAATTATTGGTGATTCTATAGTGAGCGATGTTAGGGTGTTTAAACCAGCTACTGCAGTAAACTGTATTCCTGGCGCTCGTGTCACGGACATCGAAGCCAATTTGAAATTACTTGAGAAGGGTAAACACAAATATTCCAAAATTATTATCCACGCCGGCCCAAATGACATTCGTTTAAGACAATCGGAGATAACGAAGAGTGGTTTTAAGTCTGTCTGCGCCCAAGCTAAGAAACTGTCGCGTTCGGTAACTGTCTCTGGTCCATACCCGATCCGATGTAGTGACGAAATGTACAGCAGATTAGATTCACTCAATCGCTGGTTGTCCGAATGGTGTGCAGGAAATAACCTTGGCTTCATAGATAATTGGCGAACTTTCTGGCGCAGACCTGGGCTTTTGAGGAGGGACGGTGTTCATCCTTCTCGAGAGGGCACCGTCCTTTTGTCAAAAAATTTTGCCTACAGTTTAAACCAGTGCAATTGACTGCCAAGTGTCCACTCTAGATCGCAGGCATTTAATACAGTTACTCTTGATAAATCATTGTTTAGGTCAAATTTAATAGAGACTGTGTCTGTTCCCCGAATCCCAATTAAAAAAAAAAAAGGAAGAATTAAAAAGGAAGAATCGTGGTGTGATCCACAATAACTTGACCTTCATTGAAACAAACTATATCAACTCCTATATGAATACAAAACCCTCTCTCAAATTTGGACTACTTAATATAAGATCACTTAACTCGAAAGCAGCTCTTGTGAACGAATTAATCTCTGATTATAGTCTTGATGTACTATGCCTTACAGAAACTTGGCTGAAATCAGATGAAAACACCTCTTTGAATGAAGCTTCTCCACCTGGTTTTATATACGCTCATAACCCTCGTCTTGACCGGAAAGGAGGGGGCGTTGCTGTTATTTATAATGACTCCTTTCATTCTGTGCCCAAACTGCAACATAAATTTGATTCATTTGAGGTACTATTAATTAATTTTTCATTTCTTGATGCAAGTATGAACTCCATCCCTGCTCAGTCTATTGCTCTGGTGATAGTCTATAGGCCACCCGGTCAATACTCTGGCTTCATGCATGATTTCTCGGAACTCCTTTCTGAATTAGTTTTAAGCTATGATAGAATTGTCATTTTGGGTGACTTTAACCTGCATTTCGAGAGGGTAGATGATTCTTCAACATCCATCTTTACTAGTCTTGTGGAATCAGTTGGCTTCACTCAGAGTGTCATTGGCCCAACACATATTCATGGTCATACTTTAGACCTGATCTTAAGCTTTGGTGTTGAGATTGACAAGGTTGATATCCATTCACACAATCCCAGCTTATCGGACCATTTTCTTTTAACATCCCGTCTAAAATTGGCCCACCCTGTATTATCAGAAACTAGGATGTACTCAAGTCGTACTTTTACTGCCACAACGTCTTCACAATTCATTGAAGCACTACCAACTTATCTTGATTATCCAGCCAGCCCCCTCTGTATTAACGAAATGGCAGATAAGTTTGCTAATGCTCTCCGTAGTACCCTCGATGTAGTTGCCCCATTGAAATTTAAAAAGGCTACTCAGAAGAAGAGACCAGCCCCATGGTACACTGACCAGACGCGGACTCTAAAGCAAAAATCCCGTCAACTAGAACGCAAATGGCGCTCCGCTAAACTCCAGGTATTCCATTGTGCTTGGAAAGAGAGCCTTGTTGTGTATAAGCATGCCTTGTCTGTTGCTAGGTCTTCTTATTTTGCAAATCTTATACAGGAAAATAAAAATGACCCTCGATTCTTGTTCAAAACAGTGGCCAAATTAACCAACAACCATGCTGCAAGTACCCCTCAAATTCCAGCCTCCTGCAGCAGTAATGATTTTCTAAAATTCTTTAGTGGCAAAATAATTGAAATTAGAGAAAATATCATTGCTTCCCTAGCAGTTGGTGAAGGCCTTAACTTAAAACCTCATGCTATGCATATAAACCAATTTGATTCATTCTCTCCCATATGCCTGAGCGAACTTGCCAAACTAGTCACTACTTCCAAATCAACAACTTGTCTCTTAGATCCCATCCCAAGTAAGTTACTGAAGGAACTCCTGCCCATTCTTGGCAGTCCAATTCTGCACATAATCAATTCTTCCCTGATTTCAGGTTTGGTTCCGACTTCATTTAAGATTGCTGAAATTAAGCCTCTACTCAAAAAACCAAATTTAGATCCAACAGTTTTGGCTAATTATAGGCCAATCTCAAACCTTCCATTTCTATCCAAGATCCTTGAGAAATGTGTTGCCCAACAGCTTACTTTCTTCCTGCAAGTGAATAAGGTACATGAGAGGTTTCAGTCTGGCTTTAGAAAACATCATAGCACTGAAACAGCCCTCACTGTAGTAATGAATGATCTGCTTCTCTCCATGGACTGTGGCCGCATCTCTGTCGTTGTACTACTTGACCTAAGTGCCGCCTTCGACACAATAGACCACCATATTCTTCTTCACAGGCTAGAAAATCTGGTTGGTATTTCTGGACTCGCCCTTTCATGGTTTAAGTCTTATCTTTCTGATAGATGTCAGTTTGTTAGATTAAATGGTAATTCTTCCAAGTATTCCAAGGTGAATTTTGGAATACCTCAAGGATCTGTTCTGGGCCCTCTGCTGTTTTCCTTATACATGCTTCCCCTCGGAAGCATCATAAGTAGATATGATGTGAAGTACCACTGTTATGCAGATGACACACAGCTTTATATATCTTTTAAGCCAGGTGAAATTGATCCACTGACTAGATTAGAGATGTGTCTTAAAGCTGTTAAAGCATGGATGACACAGAATTTTCTCTCTTTAAATCCAGATAAGACTGAAATATTGGTAATTGGTCCCAAATCGCTCAGAGACACATTCCTCAAGTTTTCCCTCAACGTTGATGGACTCCCGGTTTCTGCCAAAGCTGTTGTCAAAAACCTTGGTGTCACCCTTGATTCAGAACTCTCTCTCCACTGTCATATTAATAACATCATAAAAGTGGCTTTCTTCCATCTTAGAAATATATCTAAGCTGAGAAAAATGTTGTCTCTTCAGGACGCCGAAAAAATGGTTCATGCATTTGTGTCCTCTCGGCTGGATTACTGTAACGTTTGTCAGGCTGTTCAGGCTGCACCAGTTCTTAGCTCTGAATCGCTTACCTACAAAGCCTTAAATGATTTCAAATAGTGCAGAATGTGCTGCTAGAAATATGACCACATTAGCCCAATAGTGCAGAATGCTGCTTCTCATTCTGACCAGGACGAAGAAATATGACCACATTAGCCCAGTGCTGGATAAATTTCAAAAATTCCAAATATATTAGAATTGAATTTGGAAAATTCATTGCTTACCTACAAAGCCCCAAATGATTTGGAGAATATCCCAACAAACATTCTCATTCCTCAGACACACTCTTACTGTGTTCAAAGGTGTGGATATTTAAAAATTCCAAATTATCAAGAGTTACATTTGGAGTTCATGATTAATTAAGTATAAACCCCATTTTGTGGCTCTCCCAACAAACATTCGACTCAACACCTAGTTTCATGATGGGTTCAAAGATATTTTTAGTCAAGCCATGATTAGTTCATGATTAACCGTGGCACTAAACATTTACCTGGTGCCATGGGGCTTGCTAAAACCTTAGTTTCATGATGGGTTCATAAGATATTGGTGTAGTGTTGAGCAAATCCATGTGGAACCGGTGGCACTGAGCATGCATTAATGGTGCTAGTGGGGCTTGCTACAGCCTTAGTCACCGGGGAGGTCCATATGGTACTGGTGGTAGTGTTGAGCAAATCCATGTGGAACCGGTGGCACTGAGCGTGCATTAGCGGTGCTAGTGGGGCTTGCTACAGCCTTAGTCACCGGGGAGGTCCATATGGTATTATTGTTTAGAAAATCAAAAGTGATCTAACAGCCTGGTGTAAGTGTTGGGCCTCTGTGCTGCAGGAAGTGGATGGAGGGGTGACTGTTTCCTGACCGGTCTGCTTATAATTTCTCACTTGGCACATGACACAGGACGGTATTTTTATTAACATGCAGTAGTTTTATCCAGTGCCTCACACCCCTTTTTTTCTGTGTCTCTTTCCGAGGATCTTTCCGTCCACTACCCTGAGTCCTGGACCGTCCGAGCCCTATCCCTCACCATGAGCGCTGGCTGCTGCTGTCCTGCTGTCCTGATCCGGTCCTGGTCCAGTCCTGCACCATCCTCGACTTGCCACTTTACCTGGAGCTACCGATGCCACTGTTCAGATGGACTTAAATGGAACTTTATTGCCATTCTATTCTATTTTACTTTTTTGTTATTAATTAGCGAGCCCGCGGAGGATGGGCTTCCCCACTATAGCCGGGTTCCTCCTGAGATTTCCTCCCACTGGGGAGTTTTTTTTCTCACCACTGTTCGAGGATTTTTCTCCCTACTGGGAGTTTTTTGCTTCATTTGCTGTAGTGGGGAATAGGCTGGGCACTGCCCTTTCATTTATTTAAACTCTCACTGTAAAGCGTCTTTGTGACAGTCTCTGTGAAAAGCGCTATACAAAATAAATTGAATTGAATTGAACTACGAGGAGTTCAATCACAAAGAAACCGACAATGGTTTGTCATCACAATAGGGTTGCTAGAAGATTGTGTAACAAACTCAGTCAATAGAAAAATAACACCTGCAGATATAATTAGATAATATAATTACACACTAACATGCAGCTGGGTTATGTATTCTAACTGTGAAAAATATTTTGTTTTTGTTCAGAATGCTGTTTTCATGTCAACTCAGCTTCGTAACAGATTCTGAAGATGTTGGGTCTCATGTTTGTCAGTGACATGGACATAACTTTCCTCCTCTTCTGTATACTGAGAGGATATCTGTGTCAGCAGGTAACATGCCAACTCGCAACCTGTCTCTCTGGAATAGATAACTTTCTTGTTGTTGCTGTTGTCTAGAATGGAAGTTTATTAAAGAACCTGCTCAAGCTGCCAAAGTTTTCAAAGAGAATCTGCTAAGGGAACATGCATCTGGGAAACCACTGAGAATGAAGATGGATGTAAGGGACTCTGAAGAGGACAGGGAACGGGAACTTCTCTCATTCTATGAACGGCAGCAAGAATGGGCATGTCCACTTCATTGTACCCTTGTTGGTAAGTAATGTTTGCAATATGAATGTATCAGTAAAGTTTATACCTCTCAAGTATCTTATATGGAATTGTTAAATGGGAGAATGGGATCCAAAAAATTATATTATTGATGACCACAAATGAAATGCACAATATTCTCCTGTTTTCTGGAATAGTCCATATTAAGGATGCTTTTCTAGAATTACAGCCAAGAGAATATTGACTTCTTTTCCCCTTGCTTGTTAATCCGGTTACCTGTCATCAGCCGCCGTTTTTCCACTGTTACTATCAATAGTTTATTTTAGGCGATGTTGCAATCGGAGAGGGAGTGATGTGGTACTTTATGACAACAATGATATCCAAACTCCAGTTTGGATTCAGTCTAGACCTTGGTAAGTCTCTTACCATTTTGAAGGTTAATATGATGTATTTGTTTAATGTACTTTAGTGGTTAATTGTTGTGACCTTATCCCCTGCTCTCTTGGTACTTTACAGGAGGAATGGGCCGAACACTGCTATTTGAGGGTGAATCTGACCATCTTGTTCCAGCAGCATCAGAGGTGCTTATTGAAAGCAACCTCTTCCGGGTTGCAGGAAGGATGTTGGCCCACAGCTTTCTGCACGACGGCTCCCATGTCACAGGATTAAGTCCTGCTGTAATTCATGTACTGTTCAATGGGGACCCTGAAACGGCAACTGTTGTTACAGATGACTGTCCTGATCTGCACATCAGGAGTATCATAAAACTGGTATGTAACATAAAACCTTTGCCTTGCAAAATTATTGTCTGGGCAAATGTAATAACTTTTTATGGTCTTTATTTTAGCTTGAACATGAAGAACTTACACCAGAACAGAAGGACACTGTGTCGGATCTCCCGGCAGTCACCAAAACAAATCGGAGGTGGCTACATAACAAACTTCTACTCCATGCAGTGAGTTCCTGCTGGTTAAGTGACAGAATTCATTGCTGTAATTGTTGAAATTATAGAAAATGTTGTGAACCCTGGCTTATGTCAACACTGACAGAGATGGAAAACATGGAAAACATTAAAAATGATATTTAGTCTTTGCCCATAGTCATGTTAAAGTTCTTCAAAACCAGCATTTAATGCATATACAGTTTAAGTACTACAAGATTTCTCACCTGCAAGTGTTGATAGAACAGTGGCATATTTAACAAAACCCCAATTTCACAAATGTTGACACAATAGGAAAAATGATCATTAAAAACCAAACTACAGTACACTGAGAGCAGCTCAACAACACACCTATACTTTAAAAAGGTGATACAACTCACCACTGCTCTCCACTGCAATTTCCAGCTGTTGAAATTTAGATGGTGGAATTTCCCCATTCATCCAGCAATTATGTCTTTAGCAGAACAGTTATGACAAGTGTGCATGAAGCACCGCATTCTCAATCACTGGCAAACTGGGACTGGGACAGGACAACTAGCACTCTTTAACTTGTAATCCAGGTAGAATGTGATTTGTTGTAAAATGAAGGGACGACCCCAGAAAAGACACATCTGAATAGCGGCATACATTATTCTAAAATGTGTAAATGCCATAAGGGTTTATATATTCTGTACTAGAGTTTGGATGGATTTTATTCAGCACTTCATTGTGCTTTTATGAACATTTTCCCTACTTTGCCAACTTTTGTAAAATTGGGGTTGAGGATTTGGTCTATTATATGGGTCGGGTCTGTCTCAGGTCATTGGGAGGACCATGCGCCAAATTAAACAGCTGAGAAAGGGACTGAAAGATGTGATGGTATGGCCCCCGCTGACATCTATGCCAGATGTTATCCCACTTCTTTTCCCCAAAATGGCTGAAATGCAGTTCACACCCCAGGTAAGTCAGTAATTGTTATATCTGTGACTTTATTTAATGACTTTACAAGTATTTTCAATGACTGAGCTGGTTATTTTTCCATTTACCAAGAATGTGATCTGCAGATGTGACCTGTCACGTGAAAAGGATACTATCCTCCAGGAAGCAGTTTGAGATATTCGCTTAAATAGAAAAGCAACGCTCAAAGGTCAGTTAAATTAAAAATCTCAAAATCCACGTTTTGGTAGGATAGTACCCTTTTTGCGTGAAAGGTCACATTCCTTCACCAAAATAAGTTCTCCCTTTAAAATTATTACATTGTGTTCTTTAAGATGCTCCTAGAAAAAATCACATGGCCAGTTGAGGACAGTGATGATGAAGACTTTGACATGGAGTCCACGTGCCGCATCACTGGCTTTCAAAGGACGTTCATTGAAACGGGTATAAACACCTTATTTGGCTAATGTTTTGCTCTTTACAAATGCTTCCGTCTCATTGATATGATCAACTGAGGGTATCGCCAATATGCAAAAAATGCCCGGATGCTGCATTCGTGCCCCATTTCAGATGCATTATGGGATAGTGCGGTGACCCAGTCGCTTCCAGTCTCTGCAGAGCCCAACAGTAACTGAATTGTAGTCATTAAGGCCATGGCTCGTTACTGTGAAGCTGCCATGTGTTCGAACGAAAATAAGCAGAAAAAATTTCAGAAATACCCCTGGATGAGAGACTTAAACGCACAATGACCGCATATACATATGTGCGCTTGGGTGGCCAGGCTGCAGCTAGCTGACGCTAAACGATAGCCGCGATCTCAGCAACGGAAGTAAGTGTTCCGGAAGTAGTAAGATATTTTCACGAAAGCACTACATCCGGGCATTTTTTGCGTATTGGCGATACCCTCAATTAAAGGGCATCTAAAGTCGTTTCCCATTGTTTTTGTTTATCGGCCAATCAGCAAGCTGCACCTGCACAAAGGAACCAAAATAGGATTATCTACTCATGTACACAAAACGCCAATTTATATGAAATTGGTCTTGTGACAATGCAAGATGTCAACAAAAGCAAGTGATTTGTTTGTAAACATTGGACGCTCAACGTCCGGTCTGAGAATCGACTTTAGATGCCCTTTAAAAATGAACTAAATGTTGTCTTGAATCCATGTTATGACTTTCAGCTTCATCAGGTACACTGGCCCAGCTGCTGACATTCTGGGTTGGCTGGGAGAGGCTTCCTCCTGAACTGAAAGTGGAGATTTCTGGTGGAACCCTTCCTACGTCCTCCACATGCTTTGAAACACTAAAGCTGCCAGCTCATTTCAAAACCTACATGGACTTCGAGGAAGCACTTATCTCTGCCACAAATAGTGCACAGACTGGATTTGGACTTGTTAAGTCTTTTTTTTTTTCTTCTTCTTCTTCTCTCTTTCTCAGACAGATGGCATTGAATGCACTGTTCAGTAGGTGAGGTCAATTGACACAAGTTCTTTGTCTTTGAAAACATTTAACATACTGTGCAGTAGTTTCAATTGTTTTATTCACCATAAATTTTTTTTTTTTTACTGAAACCAAACAGTTCTGCATCTTTAGCTTTCAGTGTTAACAGAACAGCATTCATGTTTTTCATTCTGTGGCCAATAATGAGACAGGAAGAAAAGGAGTGTGTTTAAAGTTCAGGAAGTAGTTGGGCTGTGCATAAAGTCCATTTACGAGATCATAAGTGATTGTGGTAGAGTTTCAAAGTGAAACAGCTTTTTTTTTTATTTTTTCTTTGCTTTCCCTTGCTTGTTCTAAGATGATAAATAAAAGCATGAGTTGGACATCAGTCTGCTGTGATTCTTGATAAAACCTGCACAGTCTCTACATATGATCTAAGTGCATCAGGGACAGAAACTCCTGGAGCAGGCAAAATGGCAACCTCTTCATCTGAGAGCTCACGGGCCAGCTGAACCTCGGGGACTGACACAGTGCCTCCATGAAGACTGTGAGGTCCGTTCCAGTCGATCCCATAGTCTTCATAAACCTGAATGATGACAAGCATGATCAATCTTCTACTTTAAACTTAGTCTGACATGTCATTTCACAAGGTATTTAAGATTGTGACCAAAAGTGAGAAACTGTTGCCTATTCAGTTTTGTAAAATAGTACAGTTATGCGTAGTATGCACAATAGAAACTACAGCTCAGAGGTTGATCTTTGAAAGCTCAGGAGACTTTGATGAGACTACAACCTATGCTTCATTTAAAGTAGCACACTACTTTCTCCCATAATTCCTCTGGGGGGAAACAGTAAAAAAAAAAAAGTTAAAATTGATCTTTCTTTAACCTCGGTAGGATCCTCCATAGGGCCTTGCTCTCTGTATCTTCTCCAGAGTTGCTGTGGCGACTGATACCTTTCAGTTCTGAGACCATGAAAGTTCCAGGCATCTCTGAAAGAGTCGAGGCTTAGCTGGATTAGCGGAAGGAAGATCCGGTGCAGTGCGAAAAGATGGACTTCATTGTCTGGATTCAGTGTTCCCTGATCTTCCAATGAAGTGAAGATCTGATAGAGGAGGTCCAGGGCATGCTCATAAACATCTCTCCTCATCCTCTCTATTCTGTGTTTGGGATTAAACTGATAAGGTGTACATTTATGCGTGACGTATGCTAAAGAGGTACATTCAACTGGTATGCTGTGTGAGCGTAGTTGCCAACATTTATTTACCGCTGATTGTGGACGCCTCTGCCTGTGATGTGCGAATTCCTGTCGGTACCTCTGCTCCTGATCATGAATTCTGCTACATCTGCACTCTCCCCTCCTTTATCAGACCGTACCCTTGATGGCAGCCCATACTGCTCAACAGCAGTGATAAAGCTCTGTAAGACCGTAATAGCTCTATTATTGCCAGCCACAGTCAGGTAGACCACTAAACGACTGAATCCATCCATCCCACCATGGACAACAAATCTCAACCTGTCAGGGAATTGTGAACACACAAAAAAGCACAACTTCATTGTAAAACAATTCTAATGACATGTATAGAAAGATGCATTGTTTATCTGCTAATATCACTGACCTGATGAGCTTATGGTTGCCATCTATATGCCATAAAGAGTTTGGGCCAGGAACAGAATACTGCCGTCGCCTTTATGCACGCAGCCTTAGACGTCTCATGTAGACTGCCTCGGCATCGACTCTGCGTAAAGACTCTTGCAGTCTTGAGACTGAGGGGAGGAAAATAAAATAACCATACATTCGCTGGCAACTTCATTAGAAACACCTGTTCAATCTACTTGACCAGCATTAGAACAAAAATACTAGCTGAGTCACTTATTGTGAGGAAAGAGTGATGTCATAATAAAAGACAATATAGTGAAGTGTGTAAAACTACTACACTGCAGAATCACCACAGCCTCAAAAATAACCAGAGTTCGCTTGATTTTCTGAAAGAGAACAAACAAGTTGCTTAACCAAACTTCTGGATAGGATATTTTAATGCACGGATATTGGCTTCAAGTAAACTGCAATTAAAATGACTGATGCATTGCAAATGGAAACATACAGGAAATTATGTTAAAATTAGCAAGGCTCGCTAATTTATAGTAATATTAAAATAATAAATACGTGAAAAATAAATTTAAATAATGCCCATATCATTATACTCACTTGGAACGCGCACACCTCTTGCATTCAGATGACCACGCATTAGCTTGTAGCTGGTGTTTGGATGTCTTCTGTGGACTTCGCTTATAATACGGTCCAACTCCTCATCATTCACAGCTGAATAGAGGTCAGTCTGACCGAAAGTCACCTAAGAATAGCCTGCCTGCAATGGATTACAGTCACGTAAGAATAGCCACTGTCTATATTTAAATATCGTTAAATATTACAGCTTTCGTCCATCTCATCCGGTCTCATCGCGTGCTTTTTCAAGTCACTTATGTCCTGTCTTTATGTCACCTTTATGTCAGATATTGCACTCGTGAGGTAATTGCACAGAAATGCAAGTTTTCGGACATTTTAACTGACCCAATTATCGCTGTACAGGAATTCTTTCCAAGGTAATGGCCAATTTCGTTTTCTTCCCATAAATTTGACATTCGCTTGTGCCTCTATGAAATATTACCGGCGGTATTAACTGCTAACAGTGGTATTCGTACAATGTTTTTCGCAGTAACCCAAATATTACTGGCGGCATTAACTCCAAGCAGTGGTATTCGTACAATGTTTTTCGCAGTAACCCTGTTACTGACCGCGCTGCCACACACTTGTATTTATGCATGTGCAGGTAACATGGTTATGTTGTGGTGCACACCAGAAAATGAGGCTCCCCCCCTAAAGCCAATCCATGGGTTCACGGCCGCTTTGTCAGAGTGCCCATGCCTAAAGATCAACGTCATTATCTCACTCTTTGCATTAATGTAACGTTTTTCTTTTCTTTTTTTTTTTTTTTTGCTCATGTATACGCTTGTGGTCGTTGTCTTGGCAGCCAGGGTAGTAAGCTTCGATATTTACATATCTTAACCAAATCTGAATTTACAGCTCTTAATCGCAGTTCTTAACTTAATTTCAGTAGTTTCAGAAATCTGTTGTTTTCTTTACCTCATGCAGGCCAATAATTTGACCCTTCTGAAACAGTACAACACCATTTCCATGGCCACAGGATATGATGTGTCATTGTTGCTTAAAAACGAGAAGCTACTAACTGCATCAGTTAGGGTTAAATAACTTGTTACCAGCTGAAACATAATAATCACTGCAGTTATTATCCAATGGAAGGCTCTTACCTTTTTGTTTAGTTAAATCCAAGAGGTGGCTTTTTTGGCCGGGCAGTGTACGAACTCAAGACATGAAATAATTTGCTTCATTTAAACTGTTAGCGTTTTTTATTTATCTAAATTTCTTTTTGATTTGTATAAAGTGTTTTAATCACGTTTGTACCTGTGCAATTAATGATATTCCAGTCTTTTTCAGTCGGGCTTGTTAAATCTTCTGAGGGCTGGTGACTTTTTTCTCTCACAAGCTCGACCGGCTAGTGGCAAAAAATGGGAAGATCCAGCTTTGCCGACAAATCAAATTAATGAAACTCATGTAGTAATTCTCACTTTTACCTGGCCGAAGGCTCGGAATAAATGAAAATGACTACTTTTGTCCTCGCCAAAGGCTTGGAATAAATGAAAATGACTATTCTCTTTTAACAGACGTCTGGCAACCATACCCTATATGCTTTTGATGCCAAAGCACTGGCAACTTTTTTTTTCTCCCTGTGAACAATTTGATTGACAAAGTGGCTTCACTGTATTTTATCTGAAACATAAGTTTGCTTGGCTCAATAAGTGACGATTTGTGTTGGTTAGGATAGAATATGATGCAGACCTATCCGTTATTTTACAGTTGACTGCAATGACAATCTGAGGGGCCCCTTGTAATGCTTCACCCCCTCTGGGCTGAGAGCCTAGCTCCGCCCTTGACGTCAACCCTTGGATTTCTTGAGTTCTGACTTCATTGTTTGTAAAAGACTGAATTCTATTGATATACTTAAAGTCCCTCATGAATGGCTCCCTATAGATTGTGTCACAGGACCCCAATTTGATTTGAGGTGAGGACTCTCTTTTAACAATGTGAAAGCATGAATCTATCCCCCAGGCCTCATTCCCCAATAACGATCGATTGCAGAGTCACGAGTGGGATGCTGCAATCTTGTGAAAGTTCATTGAACTTTGGACACATCTCCACAACAGCACTTGAAATAGGAGCGCGCGCACACTGTTAACCCCATCTTAACTTTGATGTGGCCCTGTCCACCTGTATGGTGCTGAAAAGGTTTAATTGATTTTAGGCTATTGTTGCCGATTTCACTGAGGGCATATGCAAGCCTTGTGCTCAAAATACATAAAATGAAACATATTGCAAAATACAAGGATAGTATATAAAGCTGTGGTGAACACTCGGCTGCAAATAGGGGAAACACAAAAAATTTACTCACTTAATGAA